>JAVKPL010015064.1:0-92723 GCA_032173675.1 Gastrolobium villosum | reverse complement strand
ACTAACACCTTCCTTACTCGTAATCGACTCCCGAATCCAAATTTGATTTGAAAGACCAATTTTCAAACAAAAAGGGTTTTTCCAATGTTTTCCCAAATAAACCTTGGTGGCGACTCCATTATTTTTAAACATCAATTTCTTTTGTCGTCACATCGCGATCCGGTTGTGACAATATTAATAAATACTTGGATTTTTTTTTTCTTAAAAGGAAAACGATATCCGGAAGTCATTTAAATCCTGTAAAGTCCGAGTAGATTGAATCTATTGAAGGAAATAGAGTGACTTTTGACCATTGTACCCCTAATTTAATTAAAATTTATCACTTCACCCTCGTACCAAAACATTTCACTCATTTGCCTCTATTTGACTGTTAACAGAGTTATGTACTCGAGTAAAGGAGGTGGATACTATAATATATTATGTGAAATAGTAAATACTTAGGTACAGAGGCGGATGGAGGTAGATGAGAAGGGGGCAAGTGTCCACCTTTAAATTATGATGTAAAAATACAAAAATATCCTTATCTTAAAATTTAAGTTTTTCCAATTTAATTTTGGGGTAGGGTATTATAACAATTAACTAGGGTTACTATCAATATTACTACCAATCAATTTCACCGTTAGATCGATTATGTTGATCCAACGGTTATATTTATTTTCATCTTTGTATGGTTATGAATCCCCACATTTAATACTTTATATTTATTTTCACCTCTGTATGGTTATTATTTCT
Organism: Gastrolobium villosum; assembly: GCA_032173675.1. Lineage (NCBI taxonomy): Eukaryota > Viridiplantae > Streptophyta > Magnoliopsida > Fabales > Fabaceae > Gastrolobium > Gastrolobium villosum. The sequence continues at coordinate 91,991 of JAVKPL010015064.1, read as the reverse complement.
CATATCTAATGCTTTTACATTAAATATGGGGATCATAATCATTCAAGATAAATAAATATAACCATCATTAGAATACAATCTATCTAACAGTGAAATTGATTGGTAATAGTCCTAGTTGGTTGTTGCGATTCTATGCTGCCCCTTAATTTTTCTCCTTCTATTATATTTTTTCGTGAGTTTTTTTTCTCCGTTATTGGAAGTTGGAACATTTGCTTCTTTCTCCATCATCGGTCACAATCCGTCCAGATCTAGATCTAAACTAGACCCAGTCAGCCGACAACTTTCCAAACCAGACCTAGATTTATATGTACCTGGAATTGTTGAGTGCCCACCCTTCGTTAATTTTCTGGATCCGCCACTACTTAGGTACATAAGTGTCATACTCGAGTATTGGTTGTGAACTGGGTTGTTGATGGAACTTACTCGAGTAAAGGAGGTGGATACTATAGTATTGTGACACAGTAAACACTCAGGTACATAAGTGGGATACTCGAGTATTGGTTGTGAACTAGGTTGTTGATGGAATTTACTCGAGTACACCACTTGTGTACTCAACTATATTGCGTGGAGAAAAGAAAGAACAACCTAAGGAAAAAACAAAAGAAGAAGGGGCTCTCATTGAGTCCATATAAAATTGATGGCCAAATATGAAATTATATGATTTTGGAGTATTTCAGAGTTTTAGTGGGACAATGACCATATTGCCACCCTTTAGACAAAAATTTACCGGATTGCCTTGTCAGGAATTTTTTTTGTCAAAATGCTACGTCACAATCCCGCTGATCTGACAAGCAAGAATGGAATGGATACGTGGCAGCGTCTGAATGGTCAACCATCATAGCTGAGAAGCCCAGCGAGAATGACAGAATGCTGACACGTGGCAAAAGTACACGCATTCTCTGCAAAAGTACATGATGCCTGTACTTTTACCACGTGTCAGCATTCTGTGATTCTCGCTGGGCTGCTCAACTAGAATGGTTGACCATTCAGATCAGCGGGATTGTGACGTGGCATTTTGGCAATTTTTTTTCTTGACGTGGCAATCTGATAAATTTTTTTATTAAAGGGATGTCAGTTTGGTCAATGTCCCACTTTTAGTACTACCGCAACACAAATTGCGACGCATTTATTAAATTTTCATGTAAGTTTGCTTAAATGACATTGAGATATTATTCTTTCTCTGCTATCTCTTTCGACTCTCAGTCTCTCTATCCCACATCCCAAAGTCACGTCAGTGAACAAATCCATCCTCTTCATCGCTTCTCACACCCTCAGATACCCCGTGCAATGCTCATATCAGCATCTATCTCACTAGGGCTGCTAAAAGAGCTAGGGACCTTTGGCCCGACTCGTGTAGGTCTAGCATGGCCTATGTGTTTTGGATGTTGAATTCAGACTTAGACTTGTATAAAAGCTTATTTAACAAAAAGACTTCAGGCTTCAATTCAAAAGCTCGTCAGGCGATCCTACTAACTCTCTTCTTTTCTTTTGTATTTAACTTAATTTTCACTCCCATCGTTGCGCCCAGCCCACTCAAGCCATCAATCAACAGCGTCTGATTTATAAGGGTCAGATCCTCAATGATGATCAAGCCCTCCAAAGCCACGGCATGCATGATCTTGCTTACTAATATATTTGTGCATAACGTTAATTCTTATTTATTTGCAGAGGCGATTTAGCATTTTTCGATTCTTGTTTTGCTAGCGCTGTTCATTTTTCATATATAATAGTTGAAAAAATAAATGTATTATTACTATTATTTTGCTGATTTTTTTAGATTCTATGATTTTATCACTTTCACGTTCTTCAATCAGTATTTATTTATCTCACTTAGAGTTCTTTTAGAGTGTGTAATAATCCCCATTCGGTAAGTTGGCTTAGGTTGTTACGAATCTTTGTGGAATTATTAGTGTTGTTGATCATATCTTCTCTTTGCAAAAAATTTTATTGTCTTATTTTTTTTAAGAGGCTAAGCCAAGCTTTTTTTTTTTGTAAATAAATAAGGCAGGCCACAGGCCGATAATTATATTCATAACATGCTACAGGCTAAGCCAATCTGACATTTAAACACATGCTTAGTCTTTCAAGACCAAAACCCAGCTCGGCCTGTTAACACCCCTACATCTCATTATAACTTGTAAAAAAAAACCCTTTGTTTTATGACAGAAATCACTTACATCAATAATTTTGCATTTGGTGTTGATGCTGAAAACGAATTTCGTTTGTCGCTTCACATTTTGCACATCATTCCCTATTGAAGCTTAGTTTTTTTTATCTCCATTCATTTATTTTCCAACTGAAGTTCTTAATTACAGTCAAATTGTAAATTTTTTTTCTTCTGATATCTCTATTCCCGGCCAGGGATTCAATACCTCAAAAGACAGCTACATGTCTACTATTTATTCATACTTTAGAATTGAAGGACTCTCTCTATTATAAGTTACTCAACCAGACCCAGACCTTAGTCATACTTACTTCCCGGTATTCCAATCCATTATTTCTTAATTGTACTTGAAGGTTGTGGATAGAAAAATGGTTTAACCATTTCAAAGTGATAGTACTCGAGGAATGGCAGAAGATTGCAAAGACTCGATAACAGGAAATGCATTGGCATTGGGGCTAGATAGCAAGCAAGTAGATAGGAACGCAAGCAAGAAAGGAAAGCTAGAGAGAGACAGCTCGTTTCTAAAGTATATATAACCATTATAAAGGCTTATACTCAAACGAACTCGAAAACAATAAGGCATGAGGTTTGCTTGAAAGTGAAATTCATGAGCTTGTTAACACTGGGCACGCACCTTTTGTTAGCTGTTCTACCGCCATCAAAGATGGCTTGTAGCTTGATTTCGACCAGAGAAATTCCTTATTTCTATTAAAGGATAGACAAGCACACGTACGGGAAAGAAAGCCAAGGAGTGTGTTTGATTAAATTCACTCTAAGAGGAGAAACTGCTTAGAGCAACAAAGGTTGAAAGCTGTTGTGTTTGTTTAATACAACCTCAACTTGAAACTAGGAAAAAGCAAAGGAAGAAGAAAGGAGACACATATGATCCAATTTGTTTAACAGATTTAGATTTAGATGATGAATGGATTCTTGAGCAAGTAGAGCCTTGCGTAATGGATGGGGATTCTTCGTTGGATGTCTATGAGTGCTTCAACATTGATGAAGGAGACCAAAGCAAAAAGAGAAAGAGATGTATATTTGCTCGCATAGTGTTTCTTTTAGTCAAACGCCTTATCCCATATATTTATATATGTAATTATAGATTTTGGTATGTACATTTTTATTTTTTAGGTCCTCAAAATTTTAAAGCCGACAAGAATGATAAAAAGTAAAGGTATCATCATAAAATAACAAGAAAATGCCAACAGGCTTGATAAACGAAAGATATTGCCAAAAAGAATGACAAGGGAAAATGACCTCAAATTGTTGAAAAAGAAATGATAGATTAGTCAAATGACTAACCTAACGAAGAGGATGAATAATTAGTTATGTCAATGTTACAAAAACCGGACCTGATTGGCCAGTTCGAACCGAAAACTAGTAAACTGGTCATGTGATAGGTCCAGGTAGAGTAATACATCGGAGATGTAAGTGACTCGACGTGACTTGGTGCGAATCGGAGTGAACCGACTAGTTTTACTAAAATTGGTGACTCGCATAGTTAGAAAAAAAAACATTTTTAGAATGAAACTGAACATTGTAGACACAGAGAAGGAGAAGGAGGAGTCGAAGACGATGAAGAAGGAGTCGAAGACATCAGAAAGAGCATCAGCATGATGTCTAGCGGCCATTGAAGAGAAGACATAGAGAGAAAAACTAAAATTTCAAAACCATGCACTGGAGAAAGGGAGAACAAGAGAGAGAGAGACTTGCGCAATAAAATCACAAAACCATGGGCTGATTTTACTTTTTGGTTTCAGGTTTCATTTGGGCCACTCATTTCTTATCTATAGCTTCTTCTTTTTTAATTTTTTTATTACTTAAATTTACAATTCTTTATTTCTATTATTTTTACTTTCTTTATTGTAACGAGTATTGCATTTGTGTTTTTTTATTTTGATGCCACAAATATTTATTTAATGTCAAAAAAATTTTTAAAAAAATTTGAAATATGAAATATGAAATATAAATTTGAAATTTATATGTATTTATCCGGTTGAAGAGATTGAACCAGTGACCCACTGTGTAAGAACCCGCACCGCTAATTAAGGTAATTAGTGAATTAATTATGATAATTAGGAAATAATTCCATAATTGACCCTAATAATTATCAATGGGCTTAGATAATTATATTGAGTGAGTAAAAATGCTGAAAGTCACTTTTCGGAAGAAAAGCGCAGATACCGGTTCTGCTACTCGGTATAAATGCGTACCGGAAAAGTATCCCGGAAAATTATAACGAATGCATGATAATTACTAGAATATTATGTAGGACTTGTAAAACAAGTTTCAAGTCAAAATGACGTAATCTGATGTTAGAACTGATACTGGCTATGGAAAAGCGCGTACCGGAAAGGTGCTCCGAAAAATAAAATAAAAATATGAAAAATCTTAGAAAAATGCGTAGGTCTAGATTCCAAAGTTTGGGATCAATATCTTTTACTTTGCTATTAAGGCTAATACTGCGCGGTTAGTGGCTTGGGCCTATAAATAGACCCATTAGTGGGCACAAAACCCTAGGCCATACATTTCCTACGTGAATAGTGGCTGCTGCTGCCACCCTTCTTCTTCTTCTTCTTCTTCTTCTTCTTCTTCTTCCTTCTTCATTCTTTAGCCAAGTTATCACCTTTCATGCTTGTTTAAACACTTGTGAAGGTGGGAGTAAACCTTGGGGCTGCATTGTGGCTATCATTCTGAGTTGAGGGGCAGTTGGTGAGCATGAGTTTGGAGCTTTAGCAATGGCTACTTTGTGGTAGTCATTGTGAGTTTCAAAGTGCCTTCTTGTGGTGCAAGAACCCATCTTGAAGTGCCATTTTCGTGCTCCTACTTAGGCTGAGTTTGAGGAACCTTGGGAGAGCTCCAAGAGCACAACTTGCCTCTGTTTTGAGCTTTGGTAAGTTATACCAACTATGATCATGGGTTTAAATGCTTAAAAATGGAACCTTGATGCATGTATTGAGCTAAGTTAATAACTTAAGGGTGGGGTAGGTTAAACACACCTAGAAATGCATGTTTAAGTGCCTTTAATCGGTTAAAAAGTTGAACCTATGGATTGGATATTCACGAAATGCAGAAAATGCATTCTGTCGTGAGATATCCGGATACTGTCGGGCAGATATCCGGATATCAGTATCCGGATATGATATCCGGATATCCATATCCGGATATGGGGACAGCAACGAACCTGTTTCGATAAAAATTCGATATCTTGAGCTACAGAGCTCCAAATCGAGTGCCGTTTGGACCTATGTGTAGCTAACACATAAGGCTATAACCCTGTAAAATCTCGTAGCCATTGGATAAGTGGTTTGATCTCAGTGTTACTTTAAAGTCGCGTCTTGGTTGCTGGAAATTCAGTTGGCAGCAGTCACTTTGCGAAAATCATAACCGGAGTTATACAACTCCGATTGAGGCATAAAGTATATCGTTGGAAACCTCAAGAAGTCTAGTTTAACATTGTAAATATTAGAATATTAATATTGATATAATTATTGGTCTAAAACAGATTGTGATTCTGCTGTGTTTGGACTTTGAGTTTGTGCGGACTCTTGGCTTGGATAGCTAGCTTGCAAGGTAAGCTTTCGTGTCCTCGGTTTAGCCATTTTGATGTTCCACCATGTCCCATGGGGATGGGTTTATGCATGCTGTGTTACATGCTTTGATTATTTTGGAAATGCTGTTGAGCTGTTTATATGTAATGAGCTATTATGATATGCATGTGGTGTCCACCTAGACGGCAATCCTGAGTATGTAGTACATACAAGATGGAGAAGCATGTGGGTGAGGTGCAGGTAGTATCCATGTACTCATGTAGGCATAGACGTATTCCTACATTTCTCTGGCCAGTAGATTTGAAAGCACACATGACATGATTAATTGCTGCATCGCATGATTTTAGAACTTATACTGTAATACTGTTTTTGAACTTATATTACACATGTAAGTGAGCTTGGGGTGGAGACTCCTTGAGGACCCCTTGTCTTACTGAGATTTCTTGTTAGAGATCTCACCCCACGTTTGGGGAATGCTTATTTCAGGACCAGGTAATGTTGAGGGCTCAGGTGGCAGGAGGCCAGAGCTGAGTTGATATTGATATGCTGTTCTGCTGGATTGACTGCTGTTATGTTTACTGCTTTATTATGTTAAGTTTATGTTGAGACTATTTGTGGGCATTGTTGCCTTATTTGGTGAGCATGGGGTTTGTCCATGCCACATGATTGTTATCGTCTTTTTATGTTAATGTTGTAATTAAAGTATCAGGATTTTGACCCAGGCTACTTGTGTAGACCTGTGGCTTTAGATACTCACTTATATTTATGTACGAGGTATTCAGTTAGTTGTCTTGCAATTTACATACAGGCAGTATTTTTGTGAAAATGATTAAGTAATCAAGTTGGCTAAGTTAATGACGTCATAATTGAATTAAAGAAAAAGTTATTCCGCATTTTAATTAAGCGTGGCTTAATACGATAGTGTGTTAACAATCCGGGTTAACACGGGCTGTTACATTTTATGGTATCAGAGCACTTTCTAGGGAAAAGCCTGTATGTATTGCAATAACTTAGTATGAGTCGTTGCGTGTCTACTTTGCATTCTCTCTGACTGGTGTGTGTTATGATAATGCACATGTGACCACATGGCGTGGGCCTGATCAACTCATTCTTTGTGTAACTTGTGCAGAGTCATGGTGCCACCGAGGAGGAACACGAGTACTAGTGAGGATCAGACGGATCCTGTCCTGGCTGCATTAGCTGAGATGCAGGCGGCCCGACTAGCCGACCAGGAAGCCACGAGGCTGGCAAACCGGGCAATGCTGGACGCTATACGAGATGCGAACTGGCAAACCACGGCAGAGGTTCTGGAGGAGAACCGGATGGCCAACATGACTATGATGAGGGTCATGTTGGAGGAGTTGAGGGCTGGTCCTGCTGCGGGCCAGGGTCCTCCACCAACTCCACCGCCGCCACCGCCTCCACCTCCACCTAGTCAACAGGAGGACACCCAGAGCCAGATGGGCGAGGGCAGTCATTTGACGGGGGCTATGCAGACTATCCCCGTTCTTTCTGAAGATCGTGACGAGATCGATCGCCGGCTGAATGCTTTCCGCAAGCATAAGCCACTTACCTTCGACGGATTGTATGATCCCATTGCTGCGGCCAGATGGCTACAGGCGCTGGATAAGATTTTCCGGATCATGCAATGCACGGATCCGCAGAAGCTGTTGTTCGCCACGTACATGCTGGAGGGCGAGGCCCATGAGTGGTGGACCAACCTATCTCAGGTCTACGAGATGCAGGGTCATGTGATGACGTGGCCATTCTTCGAGGAGAGCTTCTTGGGTCAGTACTTCCCTTATGACTCACAGGAGAGGAAGCAGGGGGAGTTTGACCGGTTGGTGCAGGGCTCGTTGTCTGTCGACGAGTACCTGGCCAAGTTTAATGAGCCGGTCAAATTCTCTCATTTCCGCATGGCGAGGCCTACTCCTACATTCTTGGCGGCCAAGTTCCGGAGGGGACTAAATGAGGATATTGCTGGACATCTCGCCGGTTCTGCTTCGAGAGACTTCGGAGCGTTGGTGCAGCAGTGCCGCGACATCGAGGACTACTGTCGGGCGAGTCAGGTCAAGAGGGCCAAGATTGAGGTGCCGCAGAGCGCTGGTGGTTCTACTCCCTGGAAGAACAAGAACTTTGCCAACAAGGGCAAGGGCAAACCACCGTTGACGGCTAAGCAAGCGCCGAACCAGTTCAGAAAGACTGCTGCTCCGGGGAACGCCGCTAGACCTCCTGCTCCCAGATGTTCGGGATGTGGGAAGTCACATTTCGGGCCGTGTTCTACCGGTCAGCTGATATGCTTCCAGTGTGGCAAGGAGGGCCACTACTCTAGAGATTGCCCGACGGCGAGAGTTGCTGCAGTACAGGCTGTGCCATTGCAGATGGTTCCTACTGGGGCACCAGCCGTGCCACCTACTACCGGACGAGTCTACACGCTTGATCGTCAGCAGTCGGACAGAGCTCCGAACCTGGTCAGAGGTACTGTTACCATTGGTGGATCAACTATTGATGTTTTGTTTGATTCCGGGGCAACGCACTCTTTTGTTGCTACCCCTATTGCTGTGGGGCTTGAGTTGCCCAGTGATGTGCTTTCTCCACCGATGCGGGTGACCACCGCCACCGGAGAAAAATGTTTGACCTCCACTGTTCATCGCGATGTAGCGTTTCAGTGGGATAGCCGTGACTTCTTGGTAGATCTGATAGGATTGCCGATGGCCAACCTTCAAATTATTTTGGGCATGGATTGGTTATCCAGAAACTGTGCAATGATTGACTGTTGTACCAAGAAAGTGGTAATGTCTCCAGGTGGGTCCACAGCCAGTTCCTCACCGTTCATTTCAGTCCTGCAGGCGAGGAGGGCCTTGAGAGCAGGGGCATTTGGCTATGTCATGTTGGGAGGTTTGGTGAGTGGGACACAGGAGGATCTCACTGGCATTCCTGTGGTGAGGGAATTCCTCGAGGTGTTTCCTGAGGAGATTCCTGAGTTTCCACCGCAGAGGGAGATAGAGTTCTCCATAGATTTATTGCCTGGTGTGGGGCCTATCTCGTTGGCTCCATACCGGATGTCGCCACCAGAGTTGGCGGAGCTGAAGAAGCATATCGAGGAGCTTTCAACAAAAGATTTTATTCGGCCGAGTGTGTCTCCCTGGGGAGCACCGGTCATATTTGTGAAAAAGAAAGATGGGACCATGCGGTTATGCACCGACTACAGACAGTTGAACAAGGTGACAATCAAGAACAAATATCCTCTTCCACGCATTGATGATTTGCTGGATCAGCTCAGGGGTGCTTGTGTGTATTCCAAGATTGATCTCCGGTCCGGTTATCATCAGATACGGGTAAAGCCGGAGGATGTCCCAAAGATAGCATTTCGCTCGAGGTACGGGCACTACGAGTACTTGGTGATCCCGTTTGGACTCACCAATGCACCCGCAGTGTTCATGGACTACATGAACAGAATCTTCCAGCCGTACCTGGATCAGTTTGTGATCGTCTTCATTGACGACATCTTGATCTACTCCAAGACGGAGGAGGAGCATACCGAGCACTTGAAGATTGTGTTGCAAGTGCTAAAAGAGAAGAAGCTCTATGCGAAGCCGTCAAAATGCGAGTTTTGGCTCAAGGCGGTGAAATTTCTGGGTCATGTGATTTCTGCTAATGGAGTTGCAGTTGATCCTAACAAGATTGAGGCCGTGATGGATTGGGAGAGGCCCAAGACGGTTACAGAAGTGAGAAGCTTCTTGGGTTTGGTCGGGTACTATCGGAGGTTCATAGAATGATTCTCCAAGATGGTGCTACCGATGACTCGCCTTACCCGAAAGGAGACTCCATTCGTGTGGACACATGAGTGTGAGGAGTGTTTCCAGGAGTTAAAGGAGAGACTGACTACTGCTCCAGTGTTAGTTCTTCCTGATCCTGCGGAGCAATTCGAGTTGTACTGCGATGCCTCTGGTAAAGGACTTGGCTGTGTGCTGATGCAGAAAGGGAAAGCGGTTGCTTACGCTTCAAGACAGTTGAAACCTCATGAGGAGAACTACCCGACTCACGACTTGGAGTTGGCAGCCATTGTTTTTGCTTTCAAGATTTGGAGGCATTACCTGTTTGGCATGAAGTTTGCTGTATTCAGTGATCACAAGAGCCTGAAATATCTGTTTGACCAGAAGGAGTTGAACATGAGACAGCGTAGATGCACAGAGTTCTTGAAGGACTACGACTTTGAGTTGAGGTATCATCCTGGCAAGGCCAATGTGATAGCCGATGCTTTGAGTCGGAAATCCGTGAGCTTATCCAGCTTAATGATGAACGACTACGAGGTGATCGAGAAGTTCAGAGACTTGAGAGTGAACTCCTTGTTTGGGGGTGCACTGCTTGAGATGGAAACAGCGGAAGTGATTAATGAGCTGATGGAAAAGATCAAAGAGGCGCAAGTGCAAAGAGAGTGCCTCGATTATGTGAAAAACCAGGACGGTGTGTCTTGGAACGATGATGGTTTGCTACTGTTTCAGAAGAGGATAGTTATTCCTCGAGGGCCATTGACCGAAGAGGTTATGGCAGAGGCTCATAAGGGCCGGTTTACTATCCACCCTGGTGCCACAAAAATGTATCAGGACTTAAAACGGAATTTTTGGTGGCCGGGCATGAAGAAAGACATAGCGGTCTACGTGTCCAAGTGTCTAATTTGTCAGAAAGTAAAAATCGAGCACCAGAAACCGTCTGGTAAACTTCAACCTCTGGAGATTCCACAGTGGAAATGGGAAAGTACTTCCATGGACTTCGTGGTGGGATTGCCTAAAACTCAGGCTGGTTGTGACTCTATCTGGGTCATTGTGGACAGGTTGACCAAATCTGCCCATTTTCTTCCAGTGAAGGTGAGCTTCACTACGGAGCAGTTGGCCAAACTATATGTCCGTGAGATTGTGAGGCTTCACGGGGTGCCCGAGAGTATCATCAGTGATAGGGACCCGAAGTTCACATCTCGGTTCTGGGAGGCGCTGCAGGAGGCTTTTGGTACGCAGTTGAGATTGAGTACCGCCTATCACCCTCAGACTGACGGACAGACTGAGCGGACCATCCAGACATTGGAGGACATGTTGAGAGCTTGCACGTTGGAGCAGGGTTCTGCATGGGATAGGTACCTTCCGTTGGTTGAATTTTCGTACAACAACAGTTTTCATGCTAGTCTGGGCATGGCACCCTACGAGGCGTTGTAAGATAGGAGGTGTCGGACTCCTACCTGCTGGTCTGAGGTTGGAGATAAAGAGCTATTCGGCTTGGACTTTGTCCAAGATACTACCCTACAGATCCAGATGATCAGGGAAAAGTTGAAGCAGGCGCAGAATCGTCAGAAAAGCTACTACGATGTCAAGCATCGACCACTGGAGTTCAGTGAGGGTGAGCACGTGTTTGTGAAACTTTCACCTGTTACCGGTGTTGGACGGGCACTCGGCGTGAGGAAGTTGAGCCCGCGATTCATAGGGCCCTACCAGATCCTTGGTAGAGTAGGACCAGTTGCCTATCGACTCGCCTTACCTCCGAACCTCGCCAACATCCACGACGTGTTTCACGTGTCTCAGCTTCGAAAGTACGTAGCAGATCCTTCGCACGTGGTGCAGCCGGACGACGTGGAGGTTCGGGAGAACCTAAAGACTCCCGTCGGACCACTCAAGATTCTCGATCGTGGCGAGAAGCAGTTGAGGAGCAAGATCATTCCGATGGTCAAAGTGCAATGGTCAGGAAGAACTCCAGAGGAGTGTACCTGGGAACGAGAGGATGAGCTTCTCCGACAGTATCTCGACTTTCGAGACATGTATGTTTCTGATTTTGAGGACAAAATCCTTAAAAAGGTGGGGTGAATGTAAGAACCCGCACCGCTAATTAAGGTAATTAGTGAATTAATTATGATAATTAGGAAATAATTCCATAATTGACCCTAATAATTATCAATGGGCTTAGATAATTATATTGAGTGAGTAAAAATGCTGAAAGTCGCTTTTCGGAAGAAAAGCGCAGATACCGGTTCTGCTACTCGGTATAAATGCGTACCGGAAAAGTATCCCGGAAAATTATAACGAATGCATGATAATTACTAGAATATTATGTAGGACTTGTAAAACAAGTTTCAAGTCAAAATGACGTAATCTGATGTTAGAACTGATACTGGCTATGGAAAAGCGCGTACCGGAAAGGTGCTCCGAAAAATAAAATAAAAATATGAAAAATCTTAGAAAAATGCGTAGGTCTAGATTCCAAAGTTTGGGATCAATATCTTTTACTTTGCTATTAAGGCTAATACTGCGCGGTTAGTGGCTTGGGCCTATAAATAGACCCATTAGTGGGCACAAAACCCTAGGCCATACATTTCCTACGTGAATAGTGGCTGCTGCTGCCACCCTTCTTCTTCTTCTTCTTCTTCTTCTTCTTCCTTCTTCATTCTTTAGCCAAGTTATCACCTTTCATGCTTGTTTAAACACTTGTGAAGGTGAGAGTAAACCTTGGGGCTGCATTGTGGCTATCATTCTGAGTTGAGGGGTAGTTGGTGAGCATGAGTTTGGAGCTTTAGTAATGGCTACTTTGTGGTAGTCATTGTGAGCTTCAAAGTGCCTTCTTGTGGTGCAAGAACCCATCTTGAAGTGCCATTTTCGTGCTCCTACTTAGGCTGAGTTTGAGGAACCTTGGGAGAGCTCCAAGAGCACAACTTGCCTCTGTTTTGAGCTTTGATAAGTTATACCAACTATGATCATGGGTTTAAATGCTTAAAAATGGAACCTTGATGCATGTATTGAGCTAAGTTAATAACTTAAGGGTGGGGTAGGTTAAACACACCTAGAAATGCATGTTTAAGTGCCTTTAATCGGTTAAAAAGTTGAACCTATGGATTGGATATTCACGAAATGCAGAAAATGCATTCTGTCGTGAGATATCCGGATATTGTCGGGCAGATATCCGGATATCAGTATCCGGATATGATATCCGGATATCCATATCCGGATATGGGGACAGCAACGAACCTGTTTCGATAAAAATTCGATATCTTGAGCTACAGAGCTCCAAATCGAGTGCCGTTTGGACCTATGTGTAGCTAACACATAAGGCTATAACCCTGTAAAATTTCGTAGCCATTGGATAAGTGGTTTGATCTCAGTGTTACTTTAAAGTCGCGTCTTGGTTGCTGGAAATTCAGTTGGCAGCAGTCACTTTGCGAAAATCATAACCGGAGTTATACAACTCCGATTGAGGCATAAAGTATATCGTTGGAAACCTCAAGATGTCTAGTTTAACATTGTAAATATTAGAATATTAATATTGATATAATTATTGGTCTAAAACAGATTGTGATTCTGCTGTATTTGGACTTTGAGTTTGTGCGGACTCTTGGCTTGGATAGCTAGCTTGCAAGGTAAGCTTTCGTGTCCTCGGTTTAGCCATTTTGATGTTCCACCATGTCCCATGGGGATGGGTTTATGCATGCTGTGTTACATGCTTTGATTATTTTGGAAATGCTGTTGAGCTGTTTATATGTAATGAGCTATTATGATATGCATGTGGTGTCCACCTAGACGGCAATCCTGAGTATGTAGTACATACAAGATGGAGAAGCATGTGGGTGAGGTGCAGGTAGTATCCATGTACTCATGTAGGCATAGACGTATTCCTACATTTCTCTGGCCAGTAGATTTGAAAGCACACATGACATGATTAATTGCTGCATCACATGATTTTAGAACTTATACTGTAATACTGTTTTTGAACTTATATTACACATGTAAGTGAGCTTGGGGTGGAGACTCCTTGAGGACCCCTTGTCTTACTGAGATTTCTTGTTAGAGATCTCACCCCACGTTTGGGGAATGCTTATTTCAGGACCAGGTAATGTTGAGGGCTCAGGTGGCAGGAGGCCAGAGCTGAGTTGATATTGATATGCTGTTCTGCTGGATTGACTGCTGTTATGTTTACTGCTTTATTATGTTAAGTTTATGTTGAGACTATTTGTGGGCATTGTTGCCTTATTTGGTGAGCATGGGGTTTGTCCATGCCACATGATTGTTATCGTCTTTTTATGTTAATGTTGTAATTAAAGTATCAGGATTTTGACCCAGGCTACTTGTGTAGACCTGTGGCTTTAGATACTCACTTATATTTATGTACGAGGTATTCAGTTAGTTGTCTTGCAATTTACATACAGGCAGTATTTTTGTGAAAATGATTAAGTAATCAAGTTGGCTAAGTTAATGACGTCATAATTGAATTAAAGAAAAAGTTATTCCGCATTTTAATTAAGCGTGGCTTAATACGATAGTGTGTTAACAATCCGGGTTAACACGGGCTGTTACACACTGTCTCAGTACCTCAACTGGTTCGATCACCGGGCCGGATTTGATTACGTAAAACTAACTCTATTTCCTTATTCTCTTGATACACAAAATTATAATCAATGTACATAATGTATTGTATATAGTATTTTATAATGAAAAATACTATTTTAAAGTGAGGATATTTTAAAATAAGTAAGAAATAATATATTTATTTCTTAAATTATTTAATGGATTAGCATCACTAAATATTTTATATTAAATTATATATATTTTATTTATTCACGTTTGTTATGGGCTGGACTCAAGCCCACTCTACATCTCGGCCAACCCAAGCAAACCCTAGAGCCGGGCTATATAAAGAAGGTAGGTGGAACAACAAGGTACACACAATCTAACCCTAATCATTGAGTATCACACACACACCTTTGAGGTAAACGCCCTGGTCAGTGTCAGTGATCCACGTTCCTCCCAGATACCTAATCCATAGATATCCAGAGAGGAACATCTGAATCCGAGATCAATCATCCAACCTACGTTGGACACATCTGCCACAGGCAGAACAACGTTATAGATAATTTCACGGGAAAATTATTTGTGCTTTAAAAGATATAAGTTGTATTCTTTTAGTTTTTTTTACTCTATGTGCTCCCGGTTGTAGATAGTTATAATATGAAAAGTTACTTTTTTTTCTCTCTCCTCTGCTACAGCAGCTAAAGTTTAAATTGGAAAAAAAGAAATTTTTCATGTTATAACTATGTACTACAGGGAGTACATAGAGGAAAAAATTAAAAGGACACAACTTACATCCATTGAAAGGACACACACTAAATCCTAATTTTATTTGGGAAATAATTTTATATATATTAAAAGTAAGAAATTTAAGCAATTTGCATGAGGTTATTGGTTCAAAACTCTAGTGCCCTCGATTTAAAAATGTACACTGCAAATAATGAAGGAAAAAATATTTCTGCAATTAATGCAGATAAGTTATCTGGATTTATTCCCAAAACGACGACGTTTTGGTATTAAAATCTAAAAAAATCATAAATATAAAGACTATTATAACCCTGAAATAAATTAGAATTACAAAAACACCATGATTTCCGCTCCAAAACGACGTCGTATTGGACTTAATGCAGTGATTTACTGCAGTAACTGCAGAAAAAATGAATGAAAACAAAAATCTTATAGAGCATAGTTATCGTAAATGAGAAAATCGACCGGCTTAGATACGTATATAATTATATATTAATTAGAGGCAAGTTGCAATTATCTGTTTGTAAGTAGGTTGTATCTACGTGAGCGTGCACGCAGTGCAAATAAGTGGAAGAAAAAGACATTTATGTTAGACAAAGTAAAAGCAGTTGAATGAGCTTTAGAGAAAATTAAGACCTTTCAATATTTGGTATAAAATCCTAAGCTGAAGGCTCCACGCAAAATAAGTCTATCAACGCGAAATAAGAAATGTCGTCTATGACTCTGTCTAACTAAATAAATAAAATGAAGCGCGAGAATGAACAAGAAAGGACCAAGTTCGGAACAAGGCAACTTGTCTCTATCAAGAAAAAAAAAAAATACCTTGCAAGCATATATATATATATATATATATATATATATATATATATATATATATATATATATATATATATATATCATGAGGGATATTCTTACTATCAAAATTTTCTACTACCAATTTACTACCTATTTAATCACCATTGGATCAATATTTCCTCTCTTTTCAAAAACTTTTGAATATTCTGTCTCTTTGATTCAATGGTGATTAGATAGGTAGTAAGTTAGTAGTAGAAAATTTTGGTAGTAAGAATATCCCCCCTCATATATATATATATATATATATATATATATATATATATATATATATATATATATGAGTCAGGATCATTTTACACCAGTGCGTATAAGTTACACTCCTAATCTTATCCGTTAAACTCACTTGTATCTAAGGGCTCAAATTTTTTAGTAACGTGAGCCATTGGATACAAGTGGATTAATGGTCAAGATTAAGTGTAAGACTTCTAACTCTTACACCGATGTAAGAATATCCTGCCCCTATATATATATATAAGCTTTAACGTTACTACGGTGAATGCAGATAAGTTATCTACATTTATTCCCAAAATAATATCATTTTGGGTTCAATGTAAATAATTTATCTATATTTAGTGTAAGAAAAAGACTAAAAATGCACATGCTGACCCTATGAAACCGTCCATTGATCATTTGTTGGCCAATATAATCAAAATCCACTGTTAACCAGTCCTAGAATCACCAATTGCAGTGCCTATCTCATTATTTAAAAAAATAAAAATAAAATCAAACCAATCTATGAAAATCATATATGATTACTAGCAATAAAAATAAAAATAATAATAATAATGAAAAATATCTATTAGAGAGATATAAAATAATTAATTTAGCTTTAATCAATGCCTTAAAGTTTTTGATTGATTTTATCATGATATTTAGATAGTGACCACGAGGTTATGAATTTGATTCTCATCGCCCCCACCTAAGATGGAATTAAGAAAAAACCAAATATTCACTAATCAAAATGCGGCAAAAAGATGCATCCTCAAACTATGAATTTGGTTATCCTTGTGTATTGTGAGTAATGAGTTCCTGTAAAAACAAAGTTACATATGGACAAATACGATTAAAAAAATGTGTTACGAAAAAAGAAAAAGAAAAATACGATTAAAAAAAGAAGAAAAGGAAAAGCCAATTTTTCAGCATAGTATCACTGTCTCTTTATGGAACTATCGTCCTTGATGAGACCGAAGAAAGTTTTTGTCCGAGTTGAAGGAGAACAATTCTTAATACTACTCGTTTTCTTCACCCCCTGCATTACAATAACGACTAGAAAAGTCGGTCTTCGTTTCCCTATCCCTTCATGACAAAACACAAGTCTTTGCTTATCTGGAAGCCCGCGTTCGTTTTCGCCGAAACTACGGAGAGCTATTGTTTAAATCAAGGTTTAGAGAAAATAAATAAAAAATAAAATTGACTTATTGAAAATTTTAGTTTTATTGAAAAAATTGATATTATTTTGTTATAAAAAGTTAAAATCTAATATAAGAATGAAAAAAAACAAGTTCAAGTAATATGTAACGCGGAATCAGATTCGGTCTATTATTACACAAGGATTCAACAAAATATCTTTTTTCTTGCCTAATTTTAACTATTCTAAATATAATATTTTTTATACTCTGATCATTGAATTAATATTTTTTTAAATATTTTTTATGGACACAATATTTAAATTACTAAAAATACTTTATTGTGATAATAATTACCATAAAGTTTAAATTATTTGAATAATGTATCAAATAATCTTTGAAATGTTTTATATTAAAATAAATAGTTCAAAATTAAATTAAATATTTTCAAATTAAATTTTAGCTGTTAATCAGGTTTTTCCACACTGCAATAGCTTTAAGAGATATATAACAGTCAAATATACGGTGAATTAATTTTTTTTAAAGTGAATTACTTTTGTATTGTTTGGAGAAGCTGAACTTTTCATTTGATTTCTCAGCTATATTAATTATCAACAAATTGTTGGTTTATTACATTCGATTTAGTGTAAAGAAAATGGTATTTTTAGCCTTAAATACTATCAGATTCACGAGTACGATCTGAATTATTAACACAAATAAGCATTAAAATATGAATTTGGATTCTTTTCACATGAAAAAATCGTCATGTGATATTATATACTTGATCACAGTTTCTTTCCTTATTTTTTTATTTTAATTTTTATTTAATAACTGGAATATGTTATTCTATCTTTCTTTTTTTTTTCATGTCTCCGTTGCCTTTTAACATTAACTCATTCCTATAGTAAGGGTAGTTTCTAACCAGAGTTCATGTCAACGCTTGGTATATTCTCTTCCCTTTAAATAGTGATCACCTATTCTTCGTATTCACTCGTCCCTAAAACCTTACGTTTTCCACACCTCTCCAAACAGAACCATGGAGACAAAACAAGAAAATATGCAACTTCTTGGGCTCTTAGGCGTGTACAAAGAATCCTACAAAATCATAATTTCATGGAGGAAGATCTTCAGCCAGATTACCTTAACTCTTATCCTCCCTCTCACCTTAATCTTCCTCAGTCACATACAAGTGTCCGATTTCCTCTTCGGGAAGATTGTACATGACTCGGTGGAAATGACCGAAACCGAACCTGGCACACCCCAACAACAGAAACTCATTGAAATGATATCATCCGAATGGGCCACTTTGACTCTCTTCAAGCTAGTTTACTTCACTTTCATGCTCATCTTCTCCCTCATCTCAACCTCTGCGGTGGTTTACACCGTCGCTTCAATTTACACTGGCAGAGAGGTAACCTTCAACAAGGTCATAAGCGTTGTCCCAAAGGTCTGGAAGAGGCTTGTGGTAACTTTTTTGTGCACCGTTGTTGCTTTTTTCGTTTACAACGTTATTGCAATGGTGGTTATAATCATATGGGCACTCACAATTGGTGTAAAAAGTGGTGGGATTGCAATTTTGTTGGTCATAACTATCTTATATTTAATTGGGCTTGTGTATCTGACCGTGGTTTGGCAATTAGCTAATGTTGTTACCGTGTTGGAAGAATCGTACGCATTTGAAGCAATGACGAAGAGCAAGGAATTGATAAAGGGGAAGATGGGTTTGTCATTATTCATTTGTTTGATGCTCAATGTTTCCTTCTTTCTGATACAGTTTTTGTTCACGATGGTGGTTGTGAATGGATGGAAGCTGTTCGGTATGGGCTCCATTGGAAGAACATCATATGGGATACTATGTTTCTTGTTGTTGTCTCATTTGTTTTTGTTGATGCATGTTCTCCAAACTGTGCTCTATTTTGTTTGCAAATCTTACCACAATCAGAATATTGACAAGTCTGTTTTATCAGATCATCTTGAAGGTTATCAAGCAAAGTATGAGCCATTGATGACAAAAGATGTTCAGCTGGACTACCATGTCTGATAGCTAGCTAGATGAATCATAATCTATAAATCTAAATGAATATTCCATATATATGCTATAGTTTAATTTCTTTATGCCTTAAGATATATGTGTTTGTGTGTGTGTGATATCAAAGCAGAAATGAATATTTATATGTCGTGAATTCCAAAGGACATATGTATAATCAAAGCATGTGGCTTCTTTGCATAAGATATTAATAAATGATTCGAGTTTAATTTGTTCATAAAGGTTTTGTATATTAGCTGTATTAACTGTTAGAAAACAAATTTAACTTTGCAACTTCCCACCGCCATTGAAGAAGAATCTACACATCTACTGGAAGAGCCTGCGCATGGATTACTAACAAATAATTTAATAATACAAAATGAAAGAGAAATCAAATTGGCAAAGCAAAGGAAAAAGTCGGTTGATGGAAAATAAAAAGTTGTAGAAAACTTCAGAATAATTGGCAAAGTAAGAAGAAAAGACAAAGTTGGAAAATTGAAGAAAGTTGTAGTTGTCATAAAAAATAATAAAAAAAAGGAAAGAGAAACGAAGGAAAGTTTGAGAAGGTTGGAGAATAAGGTTAGGATATTATATTATATTATTAAGAGAAGAAAAGTCGGTTGATGAAGTTTTGTTTTGAATATTATATTATATTGTTTTTAGGAAAGTCGGTTGTAGCAGGCTATATATAGCACTGCATGTTTAGTATGTATGAAGAGTAAATTTAAGAGTTAAAAAAAGGTAGAAAAGAAAGTGCTGCAGCACTAAGAGAGAAAAAAAATATAGTGACCGTGTGTTGCATTTTTTCTTTTAGCCAAAATTCAATACAAAGAGATTTCTTCATCTATTATTCCTTTTATTTTCTCTAAATTTCCAACAAGTGGTATCAGAGCCACGTTCGATCAAAGATGGCGGAGATGATGCAATCACATATTCCAAAGTTGTCAAAGAGTAATTATGGAAATTGGAGCATTCAGATGAAGACGTTGCTAGGTTCCCAAGATATATGGGACCTTGTTGAGGATGGATACATGGAGCCCGCCAATGCAGCTGCAGAAGCAGTTTTATCAGATGCCCAGAGAAAGACGCTTAAAGATTCACGAAAGAAGGACAAAAAGGCTCTTTTCTTAATTTTTCAAGGTGTTGATGAATCAACCTTTGAGAAAATATCAGATGCAAAATCATCCAAGGAAGCATGGGAGATTTTACAGAAGTCTTGCCAAGGAGTTGACAAAGCTAAAAAGGTACGACTCCAATCACTTAGAGCTGAGTTTGAAAACTTAAAAATGCAGAATGCAGAGCCGGTCACAGATTATTCCTCACGAGTGCAAAAGGTGGCCAAAGAGATGAAAAGAAATGGAGAGACTTTAGATGATGTCAGAGTAATGGAGAAAATTCTACGATCACTAACAAGAAAGTTCGATTATATTGTCACTGCCATTGAAGAAGCCAAAGACTTGTCAGTTATATCTATTGATGAGCTTGTGGGTTCTCTTCAAGCGCACGAGCAAAGAATGAATCTTAATGAAGGTTCAAGCAAATTGGAGCAAGCTTTGCAAAGTAAGTTATCTCTTGATGCTAATCAAGCCAGTAGCAGTAGCTATGGACGTGGCAGAGGAAATCATGGTGGATATAGAGGAGGTTTCAACACCCGAGGTGGATTCAACACTCGAGGTGGCCGTGGCGTACGTGGTGGATATAGCCAAACAAATAGAAGATTTCAGACTGATGCTGTAGCATATGGACGTGATCAAGGAGCATATAATAATCGTGGTCGAGGTCGTGGTTTCGTGACCCGAGGAGGAGGAAGATTTCAACAAAGAGGTGATAAATCTCACTTGCAGTGTTATAATTGCAACAGATATGGTCATCTCAGCTATGAGTGTAGAGGTGCTGCCAGAGTTGCGGAGAGAAGTCATTATACAACAACTGAAGAGAAAGATGATGAACCGACCATGTTGTTCACTTACAAAGGCGAGGAAGATAGTGGAAAAGATGTTTGGTACCTTGATACTGGAGCTAGTAATCACATGTGCGGCAAAAAGGAGTTATTCACAGAGCTGAATGAGGAAGTCCAAGGAGAAGTTACGTTTGGTGATCTATTGAAGATTCCAGTTAAAGGCAAAGGTAAGATTATGATATTCACAAAGAATGGAGATAGAAAATATATTTCAGATGTCTATTACATACCATCTTTGAAAAGCAATCTCCTCAGTCTTGGTCAGTTTTTAGAAAAAGGATATGATATTCATTTGAAGAATAATTCTCTCATTATGAGAAATCAGAAAGGAGAATTGATTGCAAAAGTTGATATGACAAGAAATCGTCTATTCAAGCTAAACATCCAGACAAGTGCAATAAAGTGCATGAAGACCATCATAGAAGATAGTTCATGGTTATGGCATCTCAGATTTGGTCATCTTGGATTCACTGGCCTGAAGCTGTTATCAAAAGCAAAGATGGTAAATGGATTACCAATGATAAATCAACCTGATCAGCTGTGTGAAGGATGCATGAGAGGAAAGCAACATAGACAAAGTTTTGAAGTTGGCAAATCATGGAGAGCAAAAAGACCATTGCAGTTAGTTCACTCAGATATAGCTGGTCCATTTGATATTCCATCTCTTGGAGGAAACAGGTATTATATTACTTTTATTGATGATTTTAGTAGAAAAGCTTGGGTATATATTCTTAAAGAAAAATCAGAAGCTCTTGAGAAATTCAAAGAATTCAAAGCAATGGCAGAAAAGCAAAGTGGTCAGTATCTGAAGACACTCAGAACAGATAGAGGGGGTGAATACACTTCCAAATTATTTGAAGAATTTTGTAGGCAACATGGGATAATTCATCAATTGACTGCAACCTACACGCCACAACAGAATGGTATAGCAGAAAGAAAGAACCGTACAATTCTTGATATGACAAGGAGCATGCTCAAAGAAAAGCATCTGCCAAGAACACTCTGGGCCGAAGCTGTTCAATGTGCTGCCTATCTATTGAATCGATGTCCAACAAAGAGTGTCAAGTTCAAAACACCAAATGAAGCATGGAGTGGTAGAAAGCCAGAGGTAAGCTATCTAAGAATTTTTGGTTGCATTGCATATGCCCATATTCCAGATCAGAAAAGAAAGAAGTTAGATGATAAAGGAGAAAAGTGTATCTTTACTGGCTACGAGCACAGGAGTAAAGCTTACAGATTATACAATCCCTTGACAAAAAGGGTAATCATCTCAAGAGACGTGGAGTTTGACGAAGCAGATTACTGGAGATGGAATGATGAAGAAAAAAGAGTAGAAGGGTTATTCTTTAAAGATGATGATAACTCAACAGAGCAAGCAGTTGAAGCAGACAATGATCAGACACCTCCACCAAGTCCTAATCCAATAACTCCTGCATCTACAGCCTCAACCTCAGGTAGCAGTAGTAGTAGCAACAATTCAGGGGGAGCAGCAGCAAGGATGAGAAGCTTAAGTGATATCTATGATGCTACAGATCCGGTACAAACTACCCTTGATTATTCATTATTTTGTTTAATAGCTGAATGTGATCCAGTGACATATGAAGAAGCTGTAGAAGATGAAAAGTGGCAGAAAGCCATGAATGATGAAATTGCTGCAATCAAAAGAAATGACACGTGGGAGCTCACAACTATGCCTAAGAAACATAAGCCCATCGGAGTAAAGTGGGTGTACAAGACAAAGACTAATCAAGAAGGAAAAGTGGAGAAATACAAGGCAAGATTGGTAGCTATAGGCTACAAGCAGAAATATGGAATAGATTATGATGAGGTGTTTGCACCAGTTGCAAGGATTGACACTATCAGACTTCTTACAGCAGTTGCAGCGCAAAAGCAATGGAAGATATACCAGATGGATGTAAAATCAGCATTTCTCAATGGTTACTTGGAAGAAGAAGTCTATATTGAACAACCACCGGGTTATGTTAAAAAAGGAGAAGAAGATAAAGTCTATCGGTTGAAAAAGGCACTATACGGATTGAAACAAGCTCCAAGAGCTTGGAACACAAGGATAGATGAATACTTTCATAAGAATGGATTTGTGAAGAGTCCATATGAACATGCTTTGTACACGAAGAAAAATGAAAATGAGGATATGATGATCGTGTGTCTTTATGTGGACGATATAATCTTCACAGGGAATAATCCAGGTATGTTTGTTGAATTTAAGAAAGCTATGACTAAAGAATTTGAAATGACAGATATTGGAGAAATGTCTTATTTTCTTGGAGTTGAAGTAAAACAAACAGCAGAGGGAATTTATATGTTACAAAAGAAGTATGCAGAAGAAATACTCAGTAGGTTCAGAATGAAAGATTGCAAGCCTATTTCAACACCAATAGAAGCAGGAACGAAATTGAAAGCTGACTCAGATAGAGAACCAGTAAACCCAACACTATTCAAAAGCCTGGTCGGAAGCTTGAGGTATTTGACTTTCACTCGACCAGATATCATGTTTGCAGTTGGTCTAATAAGCAGATATATGGAGCATCCAAAGCAAGATCATTTCAGTGCAGCGAAGAGAATTTTGAGATATATCAAAGGAACCATCAGTCATGGATTATTCTATACGCATTCCCAAGATTCAAGGTTAATTGGCTATGCAGATAGTGATTATAGTGGAGATGTAGATGATCGGAAAAGCACTTCAGGATATGCTTTTCATATTGGCTCAGCAATATTTTCATGGTCATCAAAGAAACAACAGACAGTTGCTCTATCATCGTGCGAAGCTGAATACATAGCCGCAGCAGCGTGCACGTGTCAAGCTATTTGGTTAAAGAATATTTTGAATGAATTTCATTATGAGCAAGAAGATCCAATTACTATATACGTAGATAACAAGTCTGCTATATCACTTGCAAAGAATCCAGTCTCCCACAGCCGAAGCAAGCATATTGACACAAAATATCATTTTATTCGGGAGCAAGTTAAAAACAAAGTTGTGGAATTAATCTACTGCAAAACAGAAGAACAATTGGCAGATATTTTTACGAAGCCATTGAAGACCGATGTGTTCAACAAACTCAAATATATGATTGGCATGCAAAGTCAAATTTGAGGGGGAGTGTTAGAAAACAAATTTAACTTTGCAACTTCCCACCGCCATTGAAGAAGAATCTACACATCTACTGGAAGAGCCTGCGCATGGATTACTAACAAATAATTTAATAATACAAAATGAAAGAGAAATCAAATTGGCAAAGCAAAGGAAAAAGTCGGTTGATGGAAAATAAAAAGTTGTAGAAAACTTCAGAATAATTGGCAAAGTAAGAAGAAAAGACAAAGTTGGAAAATTGAAGAAAGTTGTAGTTGTCATAAAAAATAATAAAAAAAAGGAAAGAGAAACGAAGGAAAGTTTGAGAAGGTTGGAGAATAAGGTTAGGATATTATATTATATTATTAAGAGAAGAAAAGTCGGTTGATGAAGTTTTGTTTTGAATATTATATTATATTGTTTTTAGGAAAGTCGGTTGTAGCAGGCTATATATAGCACTGCATGTTTAGTATGTATGAAGAGTAAATTTAAGAGTTAAAAAAAGGTAGAAAAGAAAGTGCTGCAGCACTAAGAGAGAAAAAAAATATAGTGACCGTGTGTTGCATTTTTTCTTTTAGCTAAAATTCAATACAAAGAGATTTCTTCATCTATTATTCCTTTTATTTTCTCTAAATTTCCAACATTAACTAACGAATTTCAGCATTGAATTTCCTTTAAAATCTGACTCGGCCTAACTGTGTGTGTGGTAGCTGCAGCCGGCCTGCAGGTATACAAAAATTGAGTTCATTTTACAGTAGATTTACCCTTTTATAATAGGGGTTTACATTTGTCATTTAACATGACATAATAAACTTTCTTACACACACACAAAACATTTTGTGGGACCCACACTTTTTAAAGAAAAAAAGAAAAGAAATAACGGCACGCAAAACGAATCTCTATAACATTACACAACCACTTTTCCTACAACATAACTCTTATAAAACCCTTAAATTATATGGTTAACAATATTAATATTTAAATAATGGACGAATTGGGCACTAATGCCGTAAAGGATAAAGCTTACTTCCGCTAAATAGATAATGGGCGGGCTAGACTTTCTTACAGAAATTTTAATGGATCCTGCTAAAGAAAACCATTTCTAATCTGCTTGTTACAACTTGTACAAAATATAATGACGTGTGCTCCGGGCCGGCTTTAACAGCCCACTACATGTGGATTGGCCTCTAAAGGTTCATTAGAGAATCTCTTACTCCCCTGCATAACTTACCTATTGTACATAGTAGTGAAACAATTCCTCACACACGACTGTGAGAAGTGGGCAAAAACGGTTAGGTTACTTTTCTCTCTCATAGCATTAGGAAATATAATTCTCATTTATATTAATCCTTCTTCTTCCACTGAAGAGATATATGAAAATCACCATATATTTGTGAGTTGTTACATTGTCAAAATCTAGAACCATCCTGCCCATACATATTCTCCCTTTTTAATTTATGTAATGTATATTATACTTAGTATTCAATAATTTAACAAAAAAATAAAGCTAAATTTGTAATATCCATCAATTTTACAAAGAAACATAATATATCCCAAATATTTATAGTAAACTCAATAAAATCGTAATCGTAATCTAACGAATCTAATAGTTGAAACTCAAAATGCAATGCAACATAACCTTTGAACCTTTTTTGAGTTTTTGTAACAAGTATTGGAGTGTCGGAAAGTGTCGGAGTGGTAGTGAGTGTCGAGAAATGTCGAACATGGCACGTCAGGATTTTTGAAGTGTCGGTGCTTCATAGACTACTACTACTTCAAGCACCACCTACACACAAGGGTGGGTATGGGTCGAATTGAACTGAACTTTTTAAAAAACTGAACCGAATTAAACCAATTCGGTTCAAAGAACCAAACTTGAAAAAAAAAATATAAAAATATTGAAGAAAAAATAAACTCGAACCTACCCACCATTAGACCAAGAAGCCACAACCTGCAACTTCTGACCTCTACCATCGCCCAAAAACTCACTACCGCTAGTGACCCATTCCCAGACTAAAACCTTCCAACAACCTCATCGCTGCCATATTATTCCTTTTCCTTGAACTAAACTCGAACCAGCAAAACCACCACCTCTTCCATCGGACATCGGCCAACAAACCTACAGCCATTGTGGAAGCTTCACCATCGGTAAACCATCCCAGCCACCAAAGATAGACATTCGTCCAACTCACCTCCACTGCACCACCATATTCTTCACTGCCCAATCGCCACCACAACAGGACCACTCACCATCTAAACACCTTCTTCACACAACCACACCCATTCCATCACTGCCGTCGTCCAAGCCTACCACATTCCTCCATCGAACCACGCCAACCACCACCTTCAGCACTCACTCCCACTACCACGATGAAACCCTCATTTCATTTTCCAATAACCTCCAAAAGCCTAGACCCACCTTCACCGATCATTCTCTTCGGCCATCAATCAACCTCATTCAATACAATAACAATAATTTTTGCATTGTGGTTTTTAGATAATAAAATATTATAATTTTTTAGATATATTTTCTTTAATATTTTCTATGTTACTAATATCTAAGCATCATTGGATCAAAGAGAGAGAATGTTAAAAAGTTTTTGAAAAAAGAGAAAATGTTGATCCAATGGTGATTAGATAGGTAGTGAGGTGGTAGTAGAAAATTTTGGTAGTAAGAATATCCCTTCTCTATATTTTCTTAATATATGAAATATTGCCATTTTGGTTAAAATCTATTGCAATTTGTTATCTTATATAGTTGATCAAATTTGTAAAACAAAAAGCAATTTTGATTCTAGGAATAAAAAAAAATGTGTTAACAAACATAATTCTAATTCTCAGAACTTGTTCAAGACACAGAATCTGAAAAAAATGTATGATCTTAGAAATAGTGTTGGGGAACAGAATGGTTGTCATGCACACCCATAGTGTAGACTAGTCAAACAAATAGACAAAGCAAGGTTCTTTAGTTTCAATTTCGCTGATTGGTTAACATCTAACCTAGGAGCTTATTTTTTGTGCTCCAGAAGCACATGCTCCTTGCCCAAAAATGGAAAAATGTGGGATATGAGAGGAAATAAATATAAAGGCAAGGATAGTGTAAGAGTGTTACTTTTTACTATAATTAGTAAAATGAGTACCAAGTACTCTCTGTTCTTGGAGCACCGAAAACATTTTCCTAACCTAGAGCAAAACGAGTGCAAGATCAACTGATATTCAACTAGAGAACCACTTTTGGAGTGGTTTGCTGGTTTATTTGGAGTGATTAAAATGACTTTGTTTTAACAGGAAACACATTCACCCTATAAGTTTTGGTTTGTAGAGCAACAATATGTGTGAATAATATTATGCAAGCATAAGATAGCCTTTCCTCAAAAGGAATCCCCGCAACACTTAATTGGGAGGTTATGATTAAATGGATCTTTCCCAATAATGGTTAGGTTTAAATTAATTTTGGTGGATCATATATGTATATGAAAGGTCACATAAGAGGATGTGGATGAGTGATTAGAAATAGCTCTGTGCAATGGATTACAGGTTTAACAAAAAGCCTGGGAAGTAGAAACTCCCTCTTTGCAGAACATTGGGGCTCTTTCATGGGGCTAAACTTAGAAGAAATAAATAGATGTATTTCTAGAGGGAGACTCTGTTGGCACAATTAGATCTGAAAAAGCGTAAAGATTGTTGTGGTTTAAAATGCAATAGAATATTAATGTTCTTGGTTTCACAGAATTATACCTCTTGTTGCGCAGATCTACAAGAATCCCTCTTTGTATCGGCGTGGTGCTCCCTCTCGCCTCTGTTGCCATGGAATCTTGTCCTTCGTGTCTTAGCACAAACACTCATTCGCATCTCAACATGAAAACTCCTTCGCGTCACATCATGAACAGATCTTTTTGGTGAAGCTACACCATCAAATATCTGAATATGGCCTTCGGAGTATGGTAGTATCTTCCAGACTATTCTCAAAGGGAAGGGAGATGAATGTGTGGGTATTCTAGGGTTTCAGTTCTAGATCTGTCAGCAATAACGCTGAAGATTAATGACCAAAATGAGACTATTTATATAGACACCAAAAAACCCTACCCTACATTTTTGGGGCTCTAGGCTAGGCCTCTTAGGCTCTTCTCAGCCCAATTGGATTCTAGTAAAAGAACATAAACATAACAGACACAATAGTAGTAGTTAAACTTATGGCTTCACGGTGTAAGGAACACCAACCTTTCTTCTATTTAGTTACCAGGATTTGTTTTCTTATCAAACGACCATGGAATGTGAAGTTGTCTCATACACACAAAAATGTCATGATGTAGTTGATTAGCTAGCTTCCTATACAGTTGTCCATGATTGGAATGTGCATGTATTTAATTTTTCTCCAGAAGATGGTAGGGAATTTGTGGGTTATGATCTGGTGTGGGTGGCGTATCCCCGGATAATCCGTAGTTAGGTTTTTCATTATTATTGCTTTATGTTTCCTTATTTTCCCAAAAAAAATCTATAAATAAATACCCAACACTTATCTAAGACAATCAGAAATCCTCTCTTGAAATACAATACATCATTAGAGGATCCTTTAATGCAAAAGTCGTTTTAATGATGCATATAACTTTTAATTTTACATGAAGGATGAAATTAGGGTTAGTTGTTCTTCACGTATCAAATTACTTATGATGTTTGAGTGCTTGTGTGCTCGACTTTCATTATTAATCATTTTGAGTTTTATTGTGAGTTACGTATTTTTTTAATTACTGATCGAATTAATGTATATAAGATTTTAGTGTTGATGGATGTGGTCGAAAATCAGGATTGTTCAAATACATGCTTCTCAAATATTAAAGCGTAATATCATAAACGCGTCTTAAAATGAATCAAAACCGATGAATCATATTAAAAACGATACGACACGATACTCCTGACACGTTAATTCTAAAAAATATTAGATTTCCACGTTTTGATATTAAATGATATTTTTAATATGTGGTGTATATTATATTTAACATTCAATAATTTAATAAGAAAAATAATCTAAACTTATAATATTCATAAATTTTGCTAAGATATGTTAAATATTTATATTAAATTCAAAAAATAGTAAACATTATAAAAGTCATTTTTAGTTTTAAATAGAAGTATAATTAAATCTCGAATTTCATATTTTCTACATCATTTGAATAATAATGTAAAACCTTTCAAATACTTAATTTCTAAAATATAGGTTTATCACAAAATTCATAATATCTTCCCAAAATATTTCTCAAATATTATCAAAATCAATAAAAATGTCAAAAAATATTTAAACAAGCAAACCGCCCAACTCTATTTTATATTATCTTGTCTCTTAAAAATAATCAAGTAAATAATTTCATTACTTTTAATTATAAATAATAATTTAAATTAGAAATACATATAAAAGTAACAATAAACTAAATTAAAAAATGTATAAAAAGTCTAAATTAAAAATAATCTAAATAAAAAAAATATAAGTTCAGATTTCCTATAATCTCCATTATTTACCAAGGGTTATCGAAAGCCAAAGAAATAAAATTTCAAAATATGTATTCCATAACTCTCAGTTTCCTGAACATGTATTCTACCAATTACTAGCCATAAAAGAAGGCATCAGGTCATGTGTATCTTCATTGTAACAGTATTGTGCTCGCTCAAGACGCTAAAGATTATGCTATCCACCTTGAAGATTATGCTATCCAATAAATCTCAAATTAAAGATGAAGTTTGAAAACACAAGTAATTAATTAGAAGAGTTATAAACTATATTATATTACATAGAATTTTTTAGAATTAGCTAAGAGTTATGGAATACATATTTTGACGGTGATAAAGGATTTACAATAAATCTCAAATTAAAGATGAAGTTTGAAAACACAAGTAATTAATTAGGTATTTTTAGAATTTTTGTTATAAACTATATTATATTACATAGTATTTCTTTAAGCTCCTTTGCATACCATTGCATTACATGCATTTATATTAAAAATAATAATTAATTTTTAATATTATGGGTTTAGTTAGAATTAAAAATTAAATCATTTAAGTAAATAAATCTAAACCATCAAATTGCTTTTCAAATTGAAAATGAAAACAATCAGTTTTTTTTCTTCCAAAAACATGTTACGTGGGTTTTAGCTTTTGGAAAACAAATTATTAATATAATAAACAAAACTAGGTTTTCAATTAAAAAATTAATAACGTTGGTGGGTGAAATTAAATATAATATAATAATAAAACTCATTTAATGATTCACCAAATTGAAAAATAAGGTTAGGTTTTTTTTTTTTTCAATGTAGATAAGTTATTTACATTGAGTTCAAAATAATTCATTTTAGAATGAAAATTAAGATATTTTTATAATTATAATTTATTTCAGGATTATAATAAAAAAATTTATTATATTTTTTTATCTTTTAACCCAAAATAATATCGTTTCAGAAATAAATATATATTGCCTATCAACTAGGAGCTTCCTGGCTAACTTTAGTTTGTGTCCTCCTAACTGTCTTATTTGTAATTTTCATGAGGAATCCATTATTCATATGGCACGTGATTATCCCAAGATTAAGAAAGTTTGGTCTGATCTTTTGAGGCCAAATTTGATAAATGATTTCTTTGATGCAGATTTAGATTCTTGGCTTTTCTTGAATATTCAAAATGTATCTATTTTGTGCTTTGATGCCCCTTGATCGTTGGTTTTTGCTGTTAATATTTGGTTAGCTTGGCAGTGGAGAAACAATTAGGTGCAGGGTGTGGAAAATAATGGGAAAACATACAAGGTGCAGTCCGTAGAGAGTCTGGTTCGTGAGTATACATAAGCCTGGATAATTTCTAAGGGGACAAAGCTAACCAAGAATTACAAGAGATGAAAATGGTTATTGGAAAGAAGGGTTTGCTTACTATATTGACCATTGTTCAGCTTTTGTTGCAGAATTATGGGGCTTCTCAAGAGTCTTGGATTTGCTTGGGCTAGAGGTTGGAGACGCTGCATCCTAGAAGGTGATTCAAGCTCAGTTATCACTTTGCTCTCCAACAGTGGAGGAGCAGCTCAAGAGTCTCGCTTAGTGACTCGGATTCGAGCATGGTTACAAGAGAATTGGGAAGTTCACCTGGTTCATGTCTTTAGAGAAGGAAATAGTTGTGCAGATTGACTTTCTAAATATCCTTTAGACTATACTGTTGAGAATAATTTTTGTGTTTTTTCAAACCCTCCCCCTGGTATTTGGCTTTTGTATTGGGCTGATTTGTCTTTATCTTGTAATTTCAAAATGATTTTATTGAATTGATCTTTTGTGGTGTTGTTGTTAACATCCTTAGATTACCATATATATATATATATATATATATATATATATATATATATATATATATATATATATATATATATATATATATATATATATATATATGAAACATTAAAGCCATAAGCTTATTAGAGATGCCCCATTATTTGATGTCATTGGACTTGCTTGCAAATAATATATAATAGTAATAAAAAGTGTTACAGGAAAATTACTTTACCAATAAAAAAGAATGAAGCATTTACCAAGAAAAAAAAAAAAAGAGAAGCTACGCGAACCCTATTCCCAAGAAAAGCTCTTCAAATTTCGTGATTTTGTATTGTGCTCTTTCTATTGCATTCACTCTACAGAAGCTCACTTTCGTCCGTATATGCTGCACTCTTCTTCTTGATAATACCCGCTGGTGAAACAAAAAGATTTCGATCACTTTCTCTATCAAAAACCTTCACATCTTCTCTATCATAAAAAGTTCAGTTTGAGAATTTTCTTAGAGAAACCAAGGCATTAAAGAAAACCATTTCAGATAGATTGAGTTTTTTGGGTTGCGCTTATTGCTGGGTTTTCTGGATGCACTCTGTTATTATTCTCTTTCTTGGACGCAGTTTGTTCTAGATCTTTATGTGAGATCAAGTCAGTGAGTGGGTGTGACTTCTCCAAGTTCTGTTTTTCTGTTATAAAATCTTTGAAGCTTTATTGATATATCTTGTCATTTCTCCATATTAAGTTGATTCAACGATTGAAAGATTTATACTGAAAAACCCAGATTCTTTAATTCATATATGTTAGGTTTTTGTGTGCTAGAATATGAAAATTAAATCTCTTGTTCATTGGTTTAGAGATTTATTATAAAATTACAAATATGATTTTTTGATTTCATTGTGATAAATTCTGTTTAAAATCAGATTTGATGTTTGTCATTGATTAGAGAATTAATTTTGTGATATCCAAGCTCCTTGTTGTGTTCATTTTTAAAGATTTTAATACATATATCATTGGTTTGATTTTCTGCGTATGGCATAAATTTATGGAGCTTAGTTTGATATTACCGTGATACATTTGGTGTGATAGGATACTGTAATGGTTGAATATTTGTCCGTTACATTTCTGGAAATTTTGTATTGCATGTTAAAGTGAAGTGTCCGTGTGTGAAAAATTTGTCATAGGTGTTTAAGGCGCAACCGAGTGGATTGACTACTTTGTGCTTGGCTTTAGATTGTTTCTCAAGAATCTACAAGGGAGTGTGAAGTTCTTTTTTTTTTTTTTTTTTTTGGAAACAGTGGGAGTGTGAAGTTCTTGTGTGAGGGGAGTTGTTAAACTCATAGATTCGGCTTGAGAGAATTCTCAGAACTTGGAGCATATTAAGCATTAGGAAGTTTTTTGATATTTTGATTGCTTGTGTGACGTGTGTTTGTAAAATGGTACACTTGTGATAAATAAAATATCTGCAGCTACTTCTGTCTGGACGTAGCACCCAATTTAGGCTTAGTGAGTGTGATCTAGGATATATTGATATTCTCTGTCTCTCTAATTTAATTTCTGAATATTCTGTTTTGAGACTAAAAGTAACACTGTTATTCGATTTATATTCTTGCTTATATTTCTTAAAGTGTTGTAACATCTTACTGGTCTTAATATAAGTGTTGTAGCACTTAAGCTATTTTCTGATATTTGGAATTTAATCATTCTCTGATTTGTGTAAAAAAAAAAAAAAACTTGTTGCGTTTTCTCTTTATAATAAAAGGTCAAGTTCATTTTCTATTGATATATATCATATAAAAGTTATTTTGGACACATAAGGACCTATGATAAAATTTGTAAAATTGTTATAACTGTGTGACTATGTACTGAAATAATTTTGAAAAATAATTTTGGACTGTCATTCTTATTGTTTTGGTATGCTACTTTAATTGTTTAGTTAAACTTTATCTATACATATTAATATTGTGATCTACATGTAAAATGTTTTTTTGAAAAAATTTAAGCACACTATACACCTAGGTATTCTTTAGCATACTCCCATAAAGAAGTCATTTGCCCAATATAGGTTATAGTGTGTCTTATATGATCTAAGGTCAGGTTTTCACTCTCATGACCCTTTTCTTTGTCGGCATTGATCAAATGAAAGTTGTATGTTGTGCTCCAACAGAAAGATTAATCCCTTTTTCTTTTTTTGGGCAAAAAAATCTGAAGTGGGTCTGAAGAGAAAGGAAGCCCTGTGAGTTGTGAGATTAAAAGCACAATTGGGTCTTGAAGGCTGTTGGAGATTCACTACAAAAAAAATGCTGATTAGCCACATTTAAAAATGTGGCAAACATTGATCAAAAATGTGGCTAACATATTTTGCCACATTTTGATTAAATGTAGCTAGAAGTGGTGTTGCAATAATTTAGCCACATTATTTTATTCACTTTGCCACACTATGACCAAGTGTGGTAGCCTTTTTTTAGCCACATTTATTGTTAATTTAGCAACTTTACAAACGTGGTTAAACTGTTTTGTTTGCCACAATAGAAAAATGTGGCTAATTGTGCCTAAAACTTTTTTTAGGAGCATTCACGACCATGGCTAAATATATGAACTTTTTTTAAATTAAAAATATTATGAATTTGATAAATATTACAATAATAAAAAAATAATGATGAAAATAGCTCAAACACAATTTAGAAATATGAACTAAACACCAAACATTATATTATATTATCACTGAAGAATT
Source organism: Gastrolobium villosum (assembly GCA_032173675.1). Classification (NCBI taxonomy): domain Eukaryota; kingdom Viridiplantae; phylum Streptophyta; class Magnoliopsida; order Fabales; family Fabaceae; genus Gastrolobium; species Gastrolobium villosum. The sequence continues at coordinate 57,904 of JAVKPL010015064.1, read as the reverse complement.
TGTACAAGCTATCGTGTTTTCAATATATATAAGCTAATCAAGCTTTCAAGCTTTTTACCAATATCATAGAGGGAAAAAGATCACCAAATAAAACTAATAAAAAGTTTACTTATGAGACATCTATACAAAAAAAGTATCTTCTCAATTCCATAAAAAAATAAGGTAATACAAATTTTGCATATCATTCATTTAGGACTTGTTCTTGTATGTCATCGTAGTCCTTTGAAATGTCATCTACCATACCACACCTGCACAAGTCAATTCAATATTATGTTAATATACTAGTAATGAACTATTAATGACCATATTGTCAGCAGTCAAGCTAATATGGAAAAACTCATGTCTAATCTAAGATCACATATTTGAGTTCCAAAGATATGCTTTCAGTTTCTTCAATCAACAGCAACAACACTTTTAACCCAAGTTAATTGGGGTCGGTGGTAGATGAACCCAATGATATTAAAAAATAATAAATAAATAAATAAAAAATAGAAAAGTCCAAGAATAGAACAAGAGTCCATATTGACATAACTTGAATGTATAACTATTCATACTACAGCAGAAAAAAAACTTGATGAGGATCAATACTAATAATTTATTTTCTTTGGTAAAGTTCTTACAAGAGTTTCAATGATGTATTATTTCCAATTTCCTTTGGTATTGTACCATTTAGATTGTTCCACATGAAATCCCTTCAAGCATAAAACAACGAAGATATTAGCATGGCATAAGATGTTACCAATAGTACTTTTGATACATTGTTTTTTTTTATTCAGAGAACAATATATAAAATGACTCATCTCCCAGTATCTCAAGTTGAGATAGTTGACCAAGCTGAGGTGCTAGACTTCCAGAGAGATTCGTAGTCATTAAATAGCTACAGTAAAATTCGGATAACACAAAATAACTAGAATTTAGAAATCCCTTGAATATTAACTAGGTACCTTATATAAATAAGACTTAATCATATCTAATTAATAAAAAAAGAAAAGTAGAAGGATAAATAAATCATACAAATTTTTCGAAGCTTTTACAAATTCACCTTCTGAAGGATCTGTTGGTTGTGAGGCTGCTATGAGGATGATAAAACAAAACGTAACAGCCAAGGCATATCCATGAATACTCAGAGCCAACATCACGGTATATCCTAGAAAATATAAACAGCAAGTTTAAAGTGCCTTCGATGCCATAAACTTGTGCAGTTAGACAGTCACAACTTACAATAAATTAAGGAGAAACGTTGAACGTATCCAAGGGAAATGTGGGGTGAGTCACTTTCCAATCTCATCCAGTGCCAATTAACAGAATAAAACCATTTGTGCAAATTTTGCACACATTGATTTATAAATAATGTTATTTGAACTTAAATTTGACAGGTTATAATATTAGCCTATATGTACAATTAGTAAAAAGGGTTATTAATTCTTATTTTGTGAATATTTGTATCAGATTTGGTATTGAAGATAATACAAAAATAAGAAATAAGGAAACATGGTTAGCTTATCCAAAGTATGGACATACCCTACAATTAAAATTAGTGATCACAAAAGCTCCTATAATGTGTAAAAGAAAGTATCTAATTAGAATGAACCAAATAGACACATTCAATATATAAAGAGAGACATTAGCTAAAAGGAAAAGGGTGAGGTGATAGTGCAAAGAGAAAACTTCTTATAATATATTATTAGAATCTAAAATGAACATATTAGGCTGTCTCATAAATAATCTTTCTTGCACATATACGTTAATCACTTACCGCAACTCTCATTTGATTCAGTCCTCCATTGCACGAGACCATAAGGTATCCATTGTTTTTATAAAATCCTGGCAATTGAAAAAGGTCTTAGACAAGGTAACAAAAAAAAGTAACACGAACATGAAGAAATCAAATAAGGGAAGATTGGAAATAAATAAATATAATTGTTTAGATTATTATATTTGTGTGTTCATATTTGAGTGAAAAGTTACTGAGTTGAAGGTGGAAATAAAAGTACATGTGCTTAATACTTTTATGATTATATACTATATTAAAAGCTGATCTAATAATAAATTGTGGCTTTTATTTTCCAGTAACTCATTTAGTTGTCCCATATTCTTTATTGTAAATCTCACTAGCAGGTGTTGTTGCTTAGGACTCTGAATTTTTTTCTTTTCACTAACTACACAGCATTTGTTTAATTATCTAGAAAAATGAGTTATTCTGTGGTTATCCCATATGGTTTGAGGTAAGGGTTTGAAGAGGGTACATAGATTTTCCTAGGCTAGTATTTGGTATGACCAGTAAGATGGCTATAGAAAGAAATCTTAACACAGTCATAAGAGTATTTCCACATTATTTAGTGGCTTCACCATCCTTCGAACCCTTGCAAAGAAAGTGCATAACACAAACAATTTTTTTGGCTTCAAAGTTTGCCATAGTGAAATTTTCTCTCTTTCCTTTTGGTAAAAACTACTTGGTAAAAAAGAACTTCAGCAGAAAGCACGGTAAGAAGAAGTAGAAGTGTGACAAGTGCTCTAAGAAATACGCAGTCCAATCAGATTGGAAAGCTCACACCAAAACCTATTGTACTAGAGAATACAAGTGTGACTGTGGCACCCTCTTCTCCAGGTTCTTAAAATATATATACATATGTGTCTGTTGTAAATGAAATATATGTTTATATATATAAATGTAACATGTACGAGGTTTATTCATTCATTTAATGCTTCCTAAATTATATATACATAGTTTTCAAAGAATAAGGTAATTAATGAAGTTTTCATTGAATTTTGAACAGGAAGGACAACTTTATACCTCATAGAGCATTTTGTGATGCCTTGGCTGAAAAGAGTGCGAGACTCACAACAGTTGCTACAACAAATCTAAATTTCAAGAACGAAGAGGGTATTACTACTAGTGTGATGAACAACAACTCATCACAGGTGGTTTGGGGCATGGACTATAAAATGTAGCTGGCAATGGAATTCACCAATTTGGTCCACATGGGTCGTTTAGTCTAGATTTTAATGGAATGGGTGCAGAGCAGCAAATTAGGCCAAGCTTATCACTATGGTTGAACCAGGGGAACCCTGGTATGGGGCCAAATTATGGGATTTATGGGTCATCATGCTCTTCAAAGGAGAACCATGGTCTGGGCAGTTTCCCTTCAAGAAGAGGTCTGGTGAAGTATTCATGGGAATGGTAACAAAAACCCCACTTTATGAGGATGGGGAGCTAGTTGGTATTATCACTGTTTCTAGTGACACAACTGTATTTAACTCTATAGATACAGAAAATCGAAGAACTTATCAATCTGGTGCTAATGGCCAACCTGGAGTACAGAGGTTAAACTTCAAAAGGATTCAATGGCCTCCATGGCCATTGATTGCTCCAAACCACAGATTGCATCCTCTGTTTAATTGATTAAATAAATAGGAGTATAGGGTTAGTGTTATATAACTTGGAGTCACATTGGTGAAATATATTTTTTTTTGTTCCCTTCTTTTTGTTCCTTTTTCATCAAATCTCTAAAACTCTGGTGATTATTAAATGAGAAAAGGAAAAACATGAGATCGATATAAATCAATTATAAACAATTACCGCAAATGCTATCTGAAAATATGCTTCAGGGAATGAAGATGAGTCACGATGCTCATTAAGCTGGAAGTGAACATTTTTGGCATCCACCACCTACATGAGCAGAAACTCAATTAAAAAAGAGACCAGATTCACAAGACATGTTCTCATATACCATGGAAAGAAACAGCTTCTAACATTATCGAGAGCCAAAGAACTTGAACTGGCACTATCTCCCAAAGCCACGTATCCAGAGCTTTCAGATGACGAAAAAACTAATTTGTCCATTAGAAGTGCTATTAACTAATTAACACCACCACTACCTGCTTCTTTGCCCTTCCAGCAATCAGCAGTACTGTAGCAATGTGCCCCATGTCCAGACTAATATTCTGCAAAATTCAAACGAAACCCTTACTAAGATCCTCACAAATCCCTTTTTACTTGAACAAATTAAAAAAATCAGAGCAAAGTTGAAGACAAGACCAAAGAACAAAAGCTAGAATAATGGAAAATCACCGAGGAACAATAAAGAGCTCCAATGGAAGGAAATACCTAACAAAGATGAAGAAAGAAGACAAATTCAAACGACGTCAGTGACAGAGGCTATGACCCGATGATTGCAAATGGTGAACTTAGATAACGCTCTTCAACCTTCAATGTTCAACCATAGACGAAGGTGATGAAGTGCAAATGCAGAATAAAATGAGGATTTGATGAAATTGTGAACTTGTTGTATTCGAAGATTTGAAGACATCGAAGGATGAAGAAACTAAAGAAAAAGCTAAAAGTAAATATTACAAAGTTTCATTTGGCTTACGAGTTACGATAGGGTTTTTTTATGGGGAAAGACGATTTTGTTTTTCTGATTTTGATACAAAATGATTGTGTTTTTAAGGGTAATTTTGCCACATTGGTAAACAGTGTAGTAGAATTTAGGGTATTTTCGTATTTACACCATCATTTTAATAAATGTTGCAAAACCAATGTGGTTAACTCCCGTGTTTTTTGTAGTGATTGTATGTAACGATATATTAGCCGTTATGAGAATATTAGTATGTAATGGTATATTAGTCGTTATTGTGGCACAACAGGTTTGGCCATGCATGTGAAGTTTAAAGTTTTGAATAATAAAGATGTGTGTAAGGCATGTGAAGTTTGTCATCGTGCCAAGCAAACTAGATCAGTGTTTCCTGTAAGTTTTTCTCGCAGCAAAGAATGTTTCGATTTAATCCATTGTGACACTTGGGGTCCATACAAAAATTCTTCTTCTTCTGGTGCACGTTATTTTTTAACTATTGTGGATGACTATAGCAGGCATGTATGGGTTTATATGTTGGCAGATAAAAGTGAAACTTATGATCAAATGTGAAAATTTCTGGCTATGGTTCTAAACCAATTTGGTAAAACCGTAAAAATAGTAAGGTCTAATAATGGGACTGAGTTCAAATCTAATAACATGATGAATCTCTTGAATGAAAAAGGTATTTTGCAGCAAAGAACATGTGTTTGTACGCATGAAGAGAATGGGAAAATAGAAAGGAGGCATAGACACATCCTTAATGTGTCGCGTGCCTTGTTGTTTCATGCAAATCTTCCTGTTGATTTTTGGTAAGAAAGTATTCTTGTTGTTGTTCATGTAATTAATAAAACACCTACAAGGATTCTCCAAGGCAGGTCACCACATGAAGAATTGTATGGAGTTAAACTAGATTATACATACTTGTGCACGTTTGGTTGTCTGTCTTTTGCTAATACCAGACCAATACCAACTGACACGTTTGCTCCACGTTCGCGAAGATGTGTTTTCATCGAATATGCAATGGGGCAGAAAGGTTGGAGATTGTATGATATAGAAGCGCAACAAAGCTTTGTGTCCAGGGATGTAAATTTTTTTGAAAATACCTTTCCATTTCGCGAAGCTCCAGCTCAGTCCGTTTCTGCACCAAATTCTCACGTGTCTGAAGTGCAAAATTATTCTGACAAAGATCATATTGTTTATGACGGCTTTGATACCAAAATAAACTTGGTATTTCGACTTGATATTATCTCATACATTGGCAGCCTTTAAATAGGCGCAAATAAATACTACGGTTACAAAAGTAAACATTTTATCTATGATTACAAAAGATAATAAATACTACGGTTACAAAAGTAAACACCCTATTTACGGTTACAAAAGATATTTTCATAACGGCTAATATACAGTTACATATTAATATTCTCATAACGGCTAATATACCGTTACATATAATTTCCCACAAAGAGGCACGACTGATCAGAAGGTAGCTCTTAAAAGCTTGGCTTCCAATGGGGAGAGAGAGAGAGAGAGAGAGAGAAATTTATTGTGACAATAGGAATTTGACAAAGACAAAGAAGCATTAACGAATGAAGGTACAGGATAAAAGAAACAAAATGCTCGTCTTTTTCTTTTTGTAATCTATAACTCTATAACATTATTTTATTCCTACCAATTTTCACGTGAGCGTTACCGCTCTAAGTGTTTTGTTTTGTTTTTTTTTTTTTCATTTTGAGTTTTATTGTGAGTTAATATATTTTCGAAACAAAAAAAAAATCAACCATTAAAAGATTGAAGATTTTTTTCGAGGCTTGACGATACCAAGCTTGCAAATAATTTTTAGCAATACCAAATATTAATTTTCATATATACATGCAAACAGTGTTGTATATATTAATTAGGAGTTATTAAGGGAACAATGCATGCATAGTTATAAATGATATAGGATATATATTGGAAATTAAGATTTTAAAAAGTATAATTTTAATGTGTAAAGAACTTTGGGATACACCAACCACGCCCCCTCACACAAAAGCCCATTGGGTTTGAAGAGTGGATGATACAACAGGTCCAACCTACCTGTGGTAAGAGAATCCCAAGAGAAAGTGGGGGACAGCGAGGCTCTAATACCATGTAAAGAACCTTGGGATACACCACCCCCAAAAACTAGCTCAAAGGGTGGGAGTGCCCAAAGTCTTATAAACTCCACATTAGTTGCTCATACAACTAATGTAGGACTATATATCTCAACATAATGTTTGATTAATTACTTTTTTAATTGATATTAGCTAATATAAGTATGATGGTGTTAAGAAATATAATAAAATCATTCATCTATCTTTACTCAGTGACTTAAACTTTTTAGAGAATTAATTAGGTGCCATGATATTAGAGCATATAACCAAATAATCTATAATTTGATCCAATAAAAACATTCATATGCACCTCAATCCAATAATTTAAATTTTTACTTGAATTAGTAGCATGACAATTGATAACCATTATATACCGATCAATTGCAATGTAAAAAAGAAAAAAGAATTATGATTAGGGTCTTACAAACGTCGAGAATTAATCCCATACTTAAAAAGTATGTGAATTCTTAAAATTTATTTAAAAAGTAAAGCATGTTAATTGCCTGACATAGAAGCAAGTTTTTCGGTCCTTCGATTTTTTGAAAATCTTTAAGATTCCATTCATGATGTTATTAATACTAGCTCCCCAACTAATGGTGACATATTACAGTGAGAGAAAAATTTCAAACAACTAAAATATATTCACAATGTTGGAATCAAAGTAACACTTCCATACTTTAATTACAAGTTGTTTAAACCACAGATATTTACAAGAACTATAGACTACTATAAGGTAAACAGCTGTAAGTTACAATTCCAAATTATTTGCACTATTCAAAAGTTATTACATGAGCAGAAAAAATATACTATCCACTATATATAAATATATATATAGATATAAGTAGGATCTATCCACTATATACAAATTTTATATATATATATATATATATATATATATATATATATATATATATATATATATGCGCACACATGCATAATCACATTTTATCTGGATTGCTACCCTTGCCTTGAGTTCCTAAAATAAAATGCCAATAGGATGAGATACATAATTCAAGAGCCTTCTTGATTCACATTGTATCATGATTAACAATCTTGCAGCGGATTTCATGAAGGAAGAGCATGAACGTACATAAATGGAAGGTCACTAGTCGTCTATTGCTACCGTATTGTCTTGAAGACCCCAAATAATGCTACTGTATGTGCACTTCTTGCACTAGTTGATCTCTATATAATTTGAACTCAAATACAGTGAGGCGTCTCTGACGAATGTGAACTAAAATACTGATATCTGAAAACTACTATGCATATACCCAAAACTGTAGTGTATACTTGAATTCTCAAGGAATTACATAATTAATCATGACAGATAAGTGAATAAAGCAAGTAGATGTGGAACATATTGGTAAAGTAATGCTATATGATAAGTTCTAGGTTCTAGTTGTCCTCATTGAGCTGCTCGCTATAACGAGCTACACCAATGAGGAAGACCTGAGATAGCAATTAAGAGGAAATCTTCGTTAGCATGTTCTGCCATTGTAGTAGCCATTGTTACCTCTTACGTCCTCGATAGACCGTATTGCTATACCATGAGGTATGTGCTCAGAGATGATGTATATCAGGTGTATACTAGGCTTATCGCCGAGGTCTCAATCACCGCGCACAAACAATAGGCTTATAGCCAAGGAGTGGTATGTGCCCAGTGTGTGCAATATTCGTAAATGAGTCAAAAGTGTTTACCTGAGGTTCTTAGGCTCCTATCTATATGAATTACCTGTAAGGTTAGCGCCTTTTGAACTCCCCCTATTCAGTAGGATTCAGCTCCCCTTCTGTTGGGATGTGATCCTATTCTTGTGCCCTCTCACTGTTAGAGTTGTTGAGATGCTTATGATGCTCCCCATTAGCTGATTCCAGGTAGGTAGTTGAGATATGATATTCATATCCATAACACTATCATTGTGGCGTCTCGTGCGTCGATGTGTGGTTGTTTACTGTCGCCATAAAGGGTGTTATCACGCCATCTACCGCCGCCGTCGCCTCGACCCTGTCGTCCACAACCTCGACCGCCATTGTTCTGTTCAGCCATTTAAGTGATAACCAGAGCTCTGATTACCAAAATAATGCCGAAACAGTAACCAATTGGCTAAATAGAAAGAAGAACAAATACAAAGATTACGAGAAAATTCTATTTCTCTTTTCTTAATTTTCTTTAACCAAAAACAACCTCCTAACAATAGGATTCTTCAAGCCTTAAATAGACAAAATAAAAATAACAAAAAAATAAAGAACTATAATCATGTGCAATCAAAGAAAATAAAGCACAATCAACATATACTCAAATGTGATCTAAAAATAACAAAAAAGGAAAATAATTAACAATTATTAAAATTTCCTAAATAAAAAAAAATAAATAATGAAAAAATCCAGTCCAAGCAAGTCAGCTCGGATGCATCAGCACTCCTTTTGGACAGCTGCTTGCTGGAGCGAGCATGTCCAACTACCAACACCAGAATGCAGATTTTGGAGTCTGCAGTTCTTCAACGTTTTCTGGTTCCAAAACCTAAAGATGCACAATTTCTAACATGACAACCTACATTTCTACTAGCTAAAAAAATCTGCAAGCAACCTGTCTTAAGACAAATTACCCAACTTAATGTATGATTCACCCATTGCTTTTTTCGCATTCTCAAAATCATCAACACTCAATTATGCTTCTCATCTCTCAATCAACATGACCCAAATATGAGAATTACACCCATCCATACACCAATCAAGACATACAATCATTCTCAAGAAATGGTTTCTGAATTTAAACACAGCAAGAAAGGAAGTTTAATGACTTACCCATTGAAGATTCAACTGCAATTGGGTCTCCCTTGATTTTCTGTCTCTTGTTTCTTCCTTGTAGCTTGATAGAAACCAAGTTTTGAGTTGGCCTTCCCCGAAGAAATCAGCAACAACCCAAGTTTCAATTGATTTTCCTCTTCAAAAAACGCACATGCAAGGAAGGACTCATTGTGAGTTTAGAGGGTTTTGGTTTGGTGTTGGCTGATCAGCCAAAGCGCAAATAAGGGAAATGGAAAGAGGAGCTATTTGGTTGGCTGCTGAGGATGGTTTCACAGAGACTTGGGTTGGAGAATGGAAAATTAGGAGGGACTTGGTATAGAAGATGGTAGTGAAGAGGTGGAAACAACCAAGGGAATTTTTTGTTTTTCCTTCTGAAAGTGAGACACGATAGGGAGGAAAGAAAAGGTAGTGTGTTTTGTGGGGAATGAGGGGAAAGTGATGGGGAGTTACAAAAGCCAAAATTATTTTATTATCTAATTTAATTAGTTTCTCTTTTTTTTCTTCAAGAGTGGGTCTTACATTAATTATTAATAAAAATCCCTTTTATATTTTCTGAGAAACAAATAATCTTGTTTTTTATTGAATTACCAATCAATTGTGTTGAGAAGAAGATTAATTTAACAATTTTCCAAAAAAGGAATTTAAAAGAATAATTGATTTATATGAGGATTCTCTAATTTAAAAAAATATTATATATATATACAATTTTGGTCATCGTTTATTTTAAATGAAGTTTATTAAGCTCTTTTCAAATTCATCACATAATTAGAAAATGAGTTGATTTCTGATATTTAATATCACTTCAACTAATGAAATTCTTTTACAAATTTATAAATTGGCTTCTAAAATTGTTGAGTTTCGAGACACAGTCTAAACATTTTGTTCGGCATTTTTATAATTTATTTTAAATGAATGTTATAGCATGGAAGTTATCTTCTTCTCTATTTTTTGGGAAACTGGAAAAGTTATCACTGTATATTAGCGAAATATCTCTTCTCCAACCTCCGTTATTCATGTTATATATACATATAAAGAGTCGACTATTCATGTTATACATATAAAGAGTAGACTAGATTAATCAAAAAAATAAATTCAAGAAGGGTAACTCGACTTAAATACATATTCACATATATATCACATTTATACGAAACATAAAGGTAACTCTTTACCTTAGATTCTTGAATAAAGCTACATTTACATCTTGTACAATTTACGAATCCAATATATGCAAAATTTAGTGCGTCATTATTCTTTATTATTGTTTAGTTGCGCTCAAAATTCTTTAAGGTGACTCTTATAGAAGTCATAACAAGTTAATGCTCGGCAATTATGAACTGTATTTATGTATACATACACCAACTAGTCAATTTTCTTATTTAATTTTATTTCTAAGTTTCAGTAGAGCGAGAAATAAATGTAATGAATTTTCAAAAAGAAAAGAAATTAATAAATGTAATAAAATAAAAATGAAAATGAAATTGAGCAAGTAGAAAGAGAATAGTTATTCAGACAAAAACATAGGCTACATTATTTGTTTATATTAGTCTTAACATTTCTAATCTTCCGCCTTCTCCTACAAATCCATACATGGATTAATGTAACTCGTAGGCTAATTTTATTTTATATAGCTTAATAACTCAACCATACACTCATACTCAACTATAAATCTCAATTTTCTAATAACTTCATGTTAGCATAGTTGTCCACGGGAACAGGTATCTTCCTTGCATTTATAGTCAAATGGATATCATTTGCTATTTTCTGCGCATCATCAGCAATTCCTTCTAATCCCCTTTTTGAAAATCCAGCGCAGTAGAGGTCATTTTCTCCTTTCCAATGATTTGGATAACTTGGTTTAGGCATTCCATTCTCATTGAACAGCTCTTTGTAATCCTACACGAGAATTGACACAAACAGTAATTACTTTTGGACTTGATGGAACAAAAATAATTATGTTATCATATATATATTATAATGCACCTTAAGCCACTTCAGCACGTTGGTTTTGTATCCGGTAGCAAAGATTATAAGATCAAATTGAGCACTTTGTCCATCCGCAAACTCAACCATCTTGCCTTCTTTGATGCTTGAAATAGATGCTGGAAAAACCTATACAAACGATGGTATTCAAATCAATAGAACCCATTGTTAGGGAATAATTAATGAAGTAAATGGTGCTTGCAAATACAATAATATATATTATTCAAGTGTAATATACCTTGACTTTGCCTTTCTTAATCATTTTCACGCAACCCACATCAATGGTAGGCGTGCGACCACCTTTTACTTTCATAGTAAAGGGTCCATCCTTTGGTCTGATCAACCCGAACTTGGACATGTCACCGTACACAATTTTGCTCAGAAGCACCATGAGCTTGTCCACCTTATCCACTTTAAAGTATTTCAGCAAATGCATTCCAATGTACACCATTTCTTTAGTAAAATAATGAACCTAGACGTATATAGCCACATAGATGTGTTAGATAGATACAAAGATGGCCGATATACAAAAATGACAGTTTAAGTTTTGAAATATTTTTTAAGTCTGCAATTTACTTTTATAATTTAAGAGTTAAAATAAAGATAATGCTTCTAGAATGTACGAAGGATTTAACAAAGGGATTTAAAAATATTACCTCATGTTGTAGAAATAAAAATATAAGTGAGACCGACAGATAAGAGGAGAGAGAAAAAAGAGTGGTGAGACCCAACCTCTTTTTTTTGTGTAAGAGAGTTATTTATCTCATGTAAAATAAGATAAATATAACCCTTTAACAAATCTAAAAATAATGTGCGGCACTTCCCTCTCTCTTTTTTTTTTTGGTAGGCACGGCACTTCCCTCTTAATTTACACTGACCTTGCCTTAGACATGATTTAATTATAATAAGTATTTAAACTATTATTTAATGTTTGACATTGGAGAGTTATGATACATTAAATATATTTATTATTAAATAATAAATTAAATTTTTTAACTAAATGATGGTAGCTCGGTTAGCACTAAGGAAACTGAGTAGGTGGGGGCAAGATAGTTAAAATTGAGATTTTACGTAAAATCGGAAAGGGGATAAAAAATCATAAATAAAAAAAATTGTAAAAAATCATAAAAATATAAAAACGTTTGGAATATTGATAAAATTATTTTAATGAAAAAAATCATAAAGTCATACTGATAAATCGAGATTTTAACTTCAATGGGTGGGGATGAGAGCAAAAGTTCGATCCTCCACAATACCATCTTTGGAAATGGTGTAAAGCTTTAATCCTAGGACCCACTCCGAATCAGACTAGTCGCGAAACAATGAACCGATTGGATACTTCCAAAGCATAAATTAAATGTTTAATAAATGACTTGCCAAAATTCTTTAATCTATTCACAATTATCATTAAAATAATAATAAAGGGAAAGGCTCTTCCTTGTTAAAATATTATATCCTCAGATTGGTTTGAGCAAAATATCATTGTTCACGTTTGTTTAATTAATATTTTCACATTTTTTTTATTAGATCTCGGATCTACCGTATAGCAAGAATGTACGTAAAAGCTATAGAGATTAGAGAGAGCTAAATAACTTACAGGGCTTCGAATGAGGATGGAGGTATTTGCACCCCAATTTGAGAGATCATAAGCGATCTCCATGCCAGAATTTCCACAGCCAACAACAAGGACATTTTTGCCATACCATTCTCTTCCATTGAGATATGTGTTGCAATGCATGTATTCTCCTTGAAAAGTTTCGAGACCATCTAGCTTGGGAACGTACCCTTCGCTATTCTCCCCGGTCGCAACCACTAGATACTGTGCAACGTAAATCTCATCAACAGTTGATGATGTGTCCTTCACAATCAGCCTCCATTTCCCAATGTTGTGATCGAGAGAGGCAGACTCAACGTAACGGTTATAGTGGATGCAAATTTTAAAATGGGACACGTAATCATCTAAGTAACGTAAGAACTCAATTCTAGGGACAAAGGTTGGTAAATCAGAAGAGAAAGGCATATGGGGAAGGTTACAAAATTCCTTTCCCAAATGAAGTTTCAATCGGTCATAGGTTCTTTTCCTCCAAAGAGATGCATGACAATCATCTCTTTCTAAGACAAGGTTGGGGATGGAAAGGTTGTTAAGGCATGCAGAGGTTGCTAGGCCAGCAGGACCTGCACCCACAATCACAACAGGAACATCAATAATCTCCATGGTTTTGTTTTAAGATTGGTAATGCACCCTCTTGGTTTTCTTTTGCTGCTTAGAGCAGCTCCTTTTATAAGCACCACTATTGACAACATGGTTTTGTTGGCAAGGTGTTCAATTAATTAATGAGTTGCCATACAGGGAGTGATAACCTTTTTTTAGTCTTTTCTTTTTTTCTTTTCCTTTTCTCATGTTGATCACGTATCATCAGTCAAGCAAATTTCAACAAAAGAAAAAAAAAATTAAATTTTTCGGTTTTAATTTTGGTCAAAAAGTAGATTAGCAATATAGAGTAAGGATAGCTGTAAATGTTTATGGCCAAGAAAAGTTTTTTATTTTTTTTTATTTTCTTTCAGCAACAAATTAAATTTTATATATGACTTTTAGTAGCTTAGTAACGGTTACCTTTTTTATTTCCCCCTTTTTTCAGCCTTTACCAAATTTCTTTTTTGTAAAAAATAAAATAAAAAACCGGAGATAGGTACGTTTTAAGGGGTTAGGTAATGATTTTTTAATGATTTATATGATAGAAGGCTCAATTTTTTAATCCATTTTAAATGACATAAGTCATGTCATTTTAAGAGAGAGATAGATACAAAGAATGGAAATCATAGGAGAAAGAAAGTGAGTTATTTTTTTAATTTATTTTTTGTCTATCTCTCTCTAAAATGACATAACTTTATGTCATTTAAAATGATAAATATTTTCCCTATTTTATTTACCTTTTGTGCTTTTATTTTTAATTCTATATAAATTGGGAGTGCGGTGAGGAACGACCTTGTGATCTTGCAATCACCGAAGCTACGATATCATGTGAATAATCAATTCAACTCAAAACCTTAAGGTGTTAGGTCAGAGTCTTTTTAATGGTTTATATTATTCTCTAGCACACCCTCTCACGTAAGAGCCCTCTCAGTTTGAAGTGTAGATATTGCACAGGCTCAATTTTTTATTTAAGTTTTGTGCTTTTATTTTAAATTCCACCGCAAAGTGGAAGGCTGTGGAGATCGAACTTGTTACTTTGTAGTCACTGAAGCTTTGATACTAGGTAAATAACCACTTCAACTCAAAGGCATGTGGTATCAATATCACAAGGTTACGAATTCGATTCTCATCGCTCTAATTTCTAGTGGAATTAAAAATTGTTAGACAATATAATATAAATCATTAAAAAAGCTCTTACCAAACACCTTAAGGTTTTGAGTTGAATTTGTTCTTTACATGGTATCAGTGCTTCAGTGACCATAAAGTATTTAAGCTCAAAGCCCTTTTGCGTGAGTGTGTTATAGAATTTAATATAAATTATTAAAAAAACCCCACCCAACACTTAAGATTTTGAGTTGAAGTGGTTATATGTAAAAATAAAAAACACAAAGGTAAATTAAAATTTGAGTCTATGTAATATTCACGTTTCAAATTCATAGGGCTTTTGGGTAAGGAGATGTATTAGAAAATAATATCCTAACACCTTAAAATTTTGAGTTAAATTCTTAGTTACAAAAGTAGATTAAATCAAACACCGCAAGCGTTTAGGGACATTTTCTGTCATTTCTAGCCACGGGCTAATTTATAGTGGTCCGGGATCACAAAATATTAGGTGTGACTGAGATGAAAAAAAAAAATTGAAGAGATAGAGGAGAGAGAAAATAAATAATACAGATATTAATTTTTTGAATGGAAGAACCACAGGAGGATATTAAAAAATTCCTTCTAGCCACAGACTCGCAAGAATCGATCATATCCGTGCTGGCATAAAATCGGAGAACTTAATGACAGGTTTCGGGAACAGAGAATGATTTTGTCTGTGTCTGATAAACATACTCAAGATCAACGTCTCTGTGTAAATGTCAACCTTTGGTGTCAGTAACTGGTTTTGTATGTGTAGGGATATATAAAAAAAATTGTACTTACCAAAATGGAAAATACGTGGAAAAAATATATACTCTTATTTTAAAGATGTAAAGTAAGAAAAAAGAGATAAATTGTGAGGGATAGAGAGTGAAGAAAAAATAAAGATAAAGTAAAACGATACATAAATTATATTATTTAAAAAATAAATATTTTTCAATCTATATATATATATATATCGGGTAGGATATTCTTATACGGTGTACGAGTTAGAAGTTTTACATTCAATCTTGACCATTGATCCACTTGTATTTAATGGTTCACGTTACTAAAAAAGTTGAGCCCTTAGATATAAGTGAGATCAATGGTCAAGATTAAGAGTGTAATTTACACTGGTGTAAAATGATCCTGTCCTTATATATATATATATATATATATATATATATATATATATATATATATATATATATATATATTATTATAAAGCTAACATATGATGAAAATGCGTTACGGAGAATCCGTGTCAGACACGAACCCATGAGAACAAGTTCTAGTAAATGAAGGGCACAAACGTCCTAGCGGTGGCTTGAAGTCTGCATGCAAAACTGTCGCGCCATTTAGGGAAAGCGTCCCACCTAATATTTGAGCCATTATGCAAAAGAGACACGTTAGATTGGAAACTGGAGAAGGGTATTAATAAACGGAAAAGTGTGTATCTTTTTAACTTTTAAGGATAGGGTATATTTATAACATTTTTATTTACTAATTATACTATATGGACATTATGTGTTTAAATATTATGTATTATTAATAGTATATATTCAAAAAAAAAGATTTATAAATATAATTTTGATCATCCTTTTAAAGGATGTAAAAAAAAAAATTTTAAAGAGTGAAAGAGATAAACTATAAGAAGAGAGAGTGAGATTTTTGTTCTTTCTTTCATAGTATATTTCTTCTTCTCTTTTAAAAGAATGGTGGTTTAAAAAGATGTACATTTTTTCTATTAAAGAAGGCGATATATATCAGCTCAAAAAAGGCCCATATGTTGACATCATAGGACTTTGCCTTTTATTTACAAAAATGATTTCTTGATTTATTTTCGAAAGTAACGGTTCCAGGATTCAGTGAAACCACTCTGAATTACAGATAAGATCAACACAGTATGGGCATGCAGGACTCGTGTCTTTCTTCTTCTTCTTTAAAAAAAACAAATAACAAATATTATCAACCATTACGATTAAGATATAATTGTAAGAGATTATAAATAAAAATAAGTTAGAAGTATAACATTTTTTATATTAAATGATTCCTACCGTAATTTAAAAAAAAAAGTCAAACTGTCATAATTAATAAAATCAATATTATATTCAAAGACTCATTTAATGATTAAGAGGAAATTAATATTTTAGTTCAGAATAAATTGAGCATTTGAAAATTAATTTATAATTTATAATTACACCTAATAAATTATAATCACTAAATTAAAGAAAATTAACAGTAAAAATAGAATTGTAAAATATTGTAAACGAAAATAAATGGTAAGTATTTATTATTACATTAAATGTTTCAGACCATAATTTAAAAAAGTCAAACTGCCATAATTAATAAAATCGATATTATATTCAAAGACTCATTTAATGAGTGGAAGGAAATTATTATTTTAGTTTAGAAAAAATTTAGCATTTGATGTTTAATTTAAGTTTTTTATAGTGTTCTAAATAAATTATTTTAATTTCAAATGAGCGATTATATAATGTAATTTATTATTAATTTAGTATAATATTATATTTAATTTTTGAATTGTTTCCAATTTTAAGAAGTAGTCGATTTTACCATTTTGTATGAATTTTTTAATACATTTTTAATAAAATGTAGGCTCTAAACACAATTATATATATATATATATACATACAGACACTACTGAAAAGATTAATTTTCGATGAAAATTATTGAAGGAAAATATTCCGTCAAAATTTTCGAATAAAAACGTATTCCGTCAAAAATAGATACAGGAAAAAGATTCTATCAAAAGTTCTTGACAAAAATTAGATTCCATACCGATGCAAAACTGATTCCGTCGAAATCTTTTGAAAAAATAAATGTTCAAAAAAATTATAGTTGGGAACTTTTGATGGAAACCAAATTTCGTCGATAAATTTTGACGTAAAACAAATTCCGTCGAAAATATTATAAAAAAATTAATACTAAAGAAATTACATTTATGAACTTTTCGACAGAAATTAGATTCCATCAAAAACTTAAAAAAAAAATGTTAAAAAAATTATATTTGTGCACTTTTTGACAGAAAATGAAATACGTCAAAAGCCTTATAAAAAATAAATGGTAAATGAAATTATTTATGAATTTTTAGATAGAAATCAGATTCTGGTCAGTTGGGCTTACTAATGCCCTGCCCCTGTTCACGAGTTATATAAACCGAATCTTCAAACCATATTTAGATCAGTTTGTAGTGGTCTTCATTGATGATATTCTGATCTGTTCCAAGAGTGAAGAAGAGCACACAGAGCATTTGAAGATAGTCTTGCAAATTTTGCGGGAGCCTCAATTATATGCCAAACCATCCAAGTGTGAGTTTTGGTTGCCTGAGATCCAGTTTCTTGGCCACATCATTTCATTTGCTGGAGTGGTTGTTGATCCAAGTAAAATAGAAGTTGTGTTGAATTGGGAGAGACTCAAGAATGTTACTGAAATCCATAGTTTTCTGGGTTTAGTAGAATATTACAGGCGATTTATCAATGGATTCTCAAAAAAAAATTTACCATTGACTAGATTAACCCGAAGGGGGGTGCCATTTGCATGGACCCTGGGGTGTAAAGTGAGCTTTCAAGAATTGAAGGATAAGTTGACTACCGCACCAGTTTCGATTCTTCCTGACCCTCAAGAGAGATTTGAAATCTTTTGTGATGCATCCAAGTATGGATTAGGGTGCGTGTTGATGCAGGAATGAAAGGTAGTGACCTATGCTTCTAGACAGTTGAGGCCCCATGAGGAGAACTACCCTACCAATGATCTTGAGTTAGCGGCTGTGGTTTTTAACTTGAAGATATGGCGGCACTTCTTGTATGGTGCTAATTTCACAGTTTATAGTGATCACAAAAGCTTGAAGTACTTGTTTGATCAAAAGGAGCTTAATATGAGACAAAGGAGATGGATGGAATTTCTAAAGGATTATGAGTTTGACCTTCAGTATCACCCTAGAAAGGCCAATATAGTGGCTAATGCCTTGAGCATGAAGACTATAGGTATGGCTAGCATGATGATTGTAAGAACCCGCACAGTTAAATTAGGAATTTAATAATCGAAATGTGAGTTTGAGAAATAATTCCATAATCGACTTGAATAATTATTAGAGGATTTAAATAATTAATATAAAGGCTTAATAATGCTGAAAGTCGCTTTTCTGATGAAAAGTGCAGATACTAGTTCTGCTTCTCGGTATAAATGCGTATCGGTGAAATATCCCGAAAAATTATAATGAGTACATGAATATTCCTAGAATAATATCTAGGTCAATTATAGTAAGTTTGGAGTCTTAATAATGAGAACTGACGTCAGAACTGATACCGGCTACGTAAAAATTCCTACCGGCAAAGTGCTGCGAAAATTATAATAAAAATATCACAAATCCTAGAAAATAGTTAGGTTAAGAATCTGAATTTTGAGATTAAAAAGATTAGCGGAGCTAGTAGCGCTAATACCAGCGGATTAAACTTAATGTGGCTATAAATACGAAGTGGCACAGTTTTTTAGGGCATTTGAATACACCCTACGTGCCTATCTTCTGAAACTTGGGTTCTCCAAACTTGTCACCTTCCTCTCTTCATCTTGTGTGCCCAAGTGATCATTTTTCTTTGTAGTTTCTTCATTTAATCATCATAGATGTTGTGAGCAAACCTTGGTAGGTTGAGAGACACCACATTCTGAGTTCTTACAACCATTGTGTTAAGTGTGTGAGGTTGATATCTTTGGTTGTTGGGTTGGAAAGCCATTTCCTTGGCCTTTTTAGCTTCAAGAAGCTAGTTTCTATAAGAAAGGACCAAGCTTGCAAGACAAATTCGTAGTCTTGTGAAGTTAGAACCATTGAGCTGAGTAGGGAGCTCCAAGATCATCCTTTTCCTCTGTTTTGAGAGCTTGGTATACATTCCCAACCTTTGCTCATGATTTTCTATGTTAAAGATTAAGTCTTGTCATGTAAAACGATGTGATTAAGTAACTAGCATGAACACTGACCTAAATGTGTCTAAAGAGATGGAACCTTGGATGGATATCTTCGCGAAAATGCAAAACCGCATTCTATCGCGAAATATCCAGATATGATATATGGATATTGAGTCTGAGATATTTGGATATCCGGATATTGATTATGAGATATCTAGATATCCGGATATTGAGTCTAAGATATCCGGATATTGACCCTGTGAAATATCCGGATATTCTGAAAAATTTCGTGTGTGGACCTGTTATGTCGAAACAGAAGCTCGAATTGGGTTTGTTGACCATTGATTAGTAATATAAACATGTGTGATAAGTTAACTAAGTCAGAATCACTTAGATTAAAGGCTTATGCCTTTGGGAGAAGTCTAAGGGCATGAAACGAAAAAGAAAACATTGTCGTAATATGATGAACTTCTAGATTATGTATGTTGATAAGGTTTCTGGTCTAAACAGATTGTGATTGTGTTGTTTGGTGACCTTGGGCTGGTGTGGAATCTTGTTGGGATTGATAGCTTGAGAGGTAAGCTTTTGTGTCCTCGGTTTTGCCTATTGTTGGTTCCATCATACCTCATGGAGGGATGGTTATATACATGCTGTGTTTTTATGAAAATATATTATGATTCTTGATATACTATTGAGCTATTTTATGAGTGCAAGTGCCATATGATATGTATGTGGTGTACCACCTAGACGGTAACCCCTGAGTATGTGGAGACATACAAGATGGTAACTCTGTGGGTGTGGTGCAAGCGATGTTCCTTGCATAGTAGGCTGTAGACGTTTGTAATCCTTACCTTTTATTCTCTGGCCAGTAGGATGCTTACACACATAACATGGATATATGCTGCAATGCACATATTTTGGAAATTATATTATTGTTACTGTTTTGGAACTTATATTGCACATGTAAGTGAGCTTGGGATTGAGAGATCCTTGAGGACCCCTTGTCTTACTGAGATTTCTTTTTAGAGATCTCACCCCGTGCTGGGGAACATTTTCAGGTTCAGGTACCTCGGGGGTTGATATATACCTCTAGCTGCAGGAGCCGGAGTTGAGTTGATATTGCATGTTGATTGCTGATATGCCTGGATATTGATCATGTTTTACTTTCAGTATGTTGTTATTTGATTTGAGACTTTGTTTGGCTTTGTTTCCTTATTTGATGACCATGAGAGTTGTCCATGCCACATTGATATTTGTTATGTTTATTAGACTTGAGTTGTACTTATGTATCATGATATGGTCTGGTCTACATGTTGTAGTTCCGTGACTTGATACTATTTATGTCATGAGGTTATTCAGTTAGTTATTTATTGCAATTTACATACAGACGATATTTTGAAAAGGAATAAGTAAACCACTTGGTTAATAATAAATAGTTCATAATTGGAAAGAAAAAAAAATTAGCTTCCACATTTAATTAGCTACGTTATTACCATTTGTATGTTAATACACTGGGTGCACACGGGGTGTTACAATGATTGCAGAGTATGAATTAATTGAGAAGTTCAGGGATTTGAGAATTCCCGTGATACAACTTCATACTTCGTATGTTATGACTACAGTTGAAGTCCTAAATTCACTTGTGGAAAGAGTTAAAGCGGCCCAATTGATTGATGAAGGAATTCAAAGGATGAAATGGCAAGATTTTGTATTCACATATGCTTCTAATGTAAAGTGCTACAAGGATAGACTGATTGTTTCGAAGGGGCCAATGGTAGAAGAAGTGTTGATTGAGGCTCATATGGGCAAGTACACCATCCATCCAGTTGCTACCAAGATATACCAAGACTTGAAATGCAATTTCTGGTGATCTGGAATGAAGAGAGACATAACTCGGTTTGTGAGCAGGTGCCTTATTTATCAGAAGGTGAAAATTGAGTATCAAAAGCCTTCAGGCATATTACAGCCATTAGAGATTTCATAGTGGAAACGGGCGAGCATATCCATAGACTTTATTGTTGGATTGCCGAGAAGTCAGGCTGGATTTGACTCCATTTGGGTTGTGGTTGACGGGTTAACTAAATCCGCCCACTTCATTCCAGTCAAGATGAATTTCTCCACTAAGCAGCTAGCCAGATTGTGAAACTTCATGGCATTCCCGAAAGTATAATCAGTGATCGGGATTCGAAGTTTACTTCACGCTTCAGGTAAGCATTGCATGAGGCCTTTGTTACTCAATTGAGATTGAGTATATCATACCACCTCCAGACGGATGGTCAGACAGAGAGAACCATTCAGACGTTCTAGGACATGTCGAGAGCATGTGTTATAGAGCATGAAAATGCTTGGGACAAGTACCTGCCATTGGTTGAGTTCTCCTACAACAACATTTATCATGTCAGTTTGGGCATGGCTCCTTATGAGGCCTTGTATGGCCGTAGGTGTAGGACACCTACATGTTGGACGGAGATTGGAGAAAGGAATTACTGGGACCATAATTGGTCCATGAGACTACAGAATAGATTCAGATGATCCGAGATCGGCTAAAGAAAGCACAAAGCCGTCAAAAGAGTTACTATGATACAAAGAAAATACCCCTTCAGTTCTCTGAAGGGGATCATGTGTTTATTAGATTGTCACCAACCATAGGTGTTAGGCGTGCTTTGGGAGTTAGAAAGTTGAGTCCACGGTTCATCAGACCCTACCAGATAATAAAAAAGGTCGGACCGGTGGTGTGTCTGCTTGCTCTACCTCCCAACTTGGCGAATCTACATGATGTGTTCCATGTGAGTCAGCTTCGCAGATACATATCTGATGATTCACACATTGTTCAGCCTGATGATGTAGAGGTTAAGAAAGACTTGAAGTTCGTTGTTAGACCTTCTAAGGTTCTAGCTCGAGATGAGAAGCAGCTTAGAAATAGAGTCATTCCCATGGTTAAGACCCAATGGGAAGGATTGGCACTAGATGACGCCACCTGGGAGCGGGAGGATGATATTCTCCGGCGATATCTCAATTTTGATATCAGGTGTAACGACCCGAAATTAAAAAATTAAAAACAATGAAGTCTCCACCAATTTTATTTACTTTGTAAAAATTGGAAAACCTTTTATTGTAGACTGGTCTTTAAAATTATAGATCAAAGATTCGAGAGTCTAATTATGCGCAGGGAAGGGTGGAAACTTAATCCCACTGCACCCCTGACACATCCGTTTGAAAACGGTTACCTTAAATTAATTGTGCGAATTATTAATAGCTTTTAAAAATATTTGCTTTTCCCCATAAAATATAAATATGATTAAGAAGAGAAATAATTTACTAAACTTTATTTTATCTTGACGGAAAGAGTTCCGCTCCGACGTATCCTCAGGTGCAGTGAGGAAATCAAAGCTACGTTGTTCTTAAAAAAAAAAGTGTGTTGATAGAGTTTAATTTAAAAGAAAAGTTTTAAAGAAAATAATTGGAAAGATTTGACTTTGATGATTTATATTTATTTCAATATTTTTTGATTTTATTTTTGTAAATTTTACACTAAATTTTGAATCACCAAGCCGTCACGGATAAAATTATTCAAAAGGTTACGAGATTAATAAGTTGTCTGAACTCAGCTAAACCCTTTAAAAATATATCTGACGTTATTATTTTTTATTATTGTAAATTTTATAATAAATATTGAATCTGTAACCACTCAATTTTGTCCTCACATAAAAAAAATAAAAAATAAAATATATATATATATATATATATATATATAAAAGCAAATTTGTTTAGTAAATTTCCTTATTTTATCTAGTCCCTTAGTGTTTTTTTATTAGTATTATTTCTATTTTATTTTTTAGTTGCAAAGCTAAAAAAAAATTAAAAAAATTGAAATTACCAGTTTCTTTAGTTTTAACAAAAACCCCTTATGTGGGTTTCATCAACCGCCTTCCCTCACCGCCCTTGTCAATCAAATTTAGTTTCACTACAAGAAAAACGTTAATTAGTTACGGCAATTTAGCTACGCCTATTTATATAGAAAAAATCTCAAATTTGCTTTCATACTAGGGCACGTGTTAAACCTTCTTCTCCTCATGTACTTATCCTCCCTGAACCTACATAGCTGCAAGCAACGCCAAACTCATTTCCGGTTTTTTTTTCTCCCGCCTAATTCATCTTATATTTTTCAATTTTCCCTCTTTTTCTTTACTTTCTCTTTTTAAACTTTCTCGCCCATTTTTTCTCTCACTTCCATCAAATTGTCAATACAATCAAACTCGAACGACACTCCAAGCTAGAATATGATATAAGGTACATCACTCGTGAAGAATAACAATAAACGCGATGATGAAGGTGCACTTCTTTTCTTGTTCTCTTGTAATTTGTTTCACATTCTTTTCCTGATCCATGTTTCATTTGCATCTCCAATTCCCAACACAGTAGTAGAGTTTGTTTTGTACTTAATTTTTTTATAAAGTGATGAAAAATCAAGTCAGATCTGGTAATTTTCTGTAGGAATTTGTTTCTGTGAAATAATATATTAAGCAACAAATATACACTACCAAGTAATAATTTTCATCATCCATATATTTTTCTCTGGTTAATTGATTCATCTTTCTCATTATGATGCAATGAATGAGAAAATTCAATTCTAGTGGTCACTGATTTAAATACTAGTAGTTACAGTTTTAAGAAATTTGTAATGTTGCTGCTAAACTTAAGGAGTGGAATTAAAGCGAATGCAAGCTCACAAGAAAGTATCATCTGCAAAACAAGTTTAATTAGTGTTCTTTAACAATTTAATGCATATAAAGTAATGAGTACTAACGGTCCTGCTTCTGCATCGTCCTTTTGTGTGTTTCTATCAATTTGATTTACACTTTTTTTCTTTTCTGTTAGGATTTCCAGTGAATCCTTCATATGGGATTCCGTTGCCTGATAAGAGGACCTTGGAAATTATCCTTGACAAGCTTCAGAAGTATGGGTTCTTGTTTCCCATTTCTCAATGTTTTTTTGGTTTTTGTATTTATGGATGATTTGAATGATTGCATAGTGGTGTATGTTTTTGGATGCTGTTTTTGTTTTTTAGAATTGGCACTGTTGTGGGTCTGAATGATGGCAGGAAGGACACGTATGGTGTGTTTTCATAGCCAGTTGATCCGGAAGAGGTGTGTGGAATTTTTTTCCTGTGAGTTGGTAATCTTGCTTTTGGAAGACACCCCTGAGTTGGAAGTTCAAATTTTGTTTTGACATGAAGCTTCCTGATTATCACCATGTGATTGAGCATCCCATGGACTTTGCCACCGTGAGGAAGAAGTTGGCAAATGGATCTTATCCTACCTTAGAACAATTTGAGGTGTGCAAACTTGTCTAGACAGTTCATGATTGGAGGAATTATCTTTTTTGTTAGAGATTTTGGTTGTTTTGCATTGTCGTACTGGATTTGGATGTTCATTGTGCTCTTCTTCTGAGATATAACGAGTGTTGGAACTTGTCATAGCTTGGACTGGTTGGACTTGAGGATTGAGACTCAAACTTAGGCATAACTTGTTCTGTCTTTTGTGGATTTGGCAAGGATAGTTGTTGCCAAAGATGTATCAGTAAAAAATATAGGTTGTTAGCAATAGTCGGTTACATATAGTTTATACTTAGTATGTAAACTAAACATTTGGAATGGCTAATTTCTTAATTTATTCAGCGTATTCTCAAATTGTGAGCATTTTTTTCTGTAATGTTACTTACAGATGGTCATTGGTCATTTTATACTATTCAGAGGCAGCTGTAGACAGTATGTGTTGCATATTTTAGTTTCTTATTGGACGATGCATCATCTCTTGTTCATTGTGATGTCATTAAAATGGAGTCTGTCAATTTGGAATATCTGTACTCAGAAGTCTAAAAAGCATACAATTTTTTGCTTATGGTCTTGTTTCTTGCTTCCTGTACTCAAATTCTGTTTTGACATGCAACTTGAACTTGGTTGCTGTAACAGCTTTGTCAGGTATTTTAATTGGTCCATGTGCATAACATCATTGACATCTATCTTTAGACTCGTGAGAATTTCAAATCTTTACGTCTTGTTTCAATTTTATACAAAGGAATTCTTCTACACGTGATACATTATTCTCATAAAATGGAATTTTCTGTGCAGTTTCTGGTCTACTGAGGTTACGAAGGACATTGTATCTGTAAGCAAGCTAAATTGTATTTGCTTGGAACCTTAGAAGCAAGTGTATTTATGTTTACAAATATGATATGTGTCGCAAATCAAAAATTTTGTTTTTTTTTTGTTTTTACAGGCTTCTTGTACTTTGCTGGTTGATGACAGTGATATGCTGGTTATTCTTTGCAGTCTATTTCTTCTTAGAGAAATAAATCCAAGTCCTTTCTGATTTACAGATTCTCAAAGAGTTTACAATTTTTTCCAACAATATAAGTAAAAGTTTGAGTACTAAAGAGTTTTCCAATATTGTAGATTCTCTAGTGATGCGTGCACAGCTCTTGACAACTTTCAAGAAAATCCTTATAACAACAGCCTAAGCTCCATCCTCCCTTGGTATGAATTACTCTCGGCAAAATCAGTTCTATCTGATGTTAGTGCTGGGATCTATAACCTTGTTAATGAGGTAAGTTTTACATAATCTCAAACATCAGCTTCTTTTTTCCCCTTCTACATTATGACTTTAACCAATCCACTATAGAGGCCTAAACTGAGCCTTTTATTCATATAAATAATATTTCTGCGGATCCTAGTTCTACTCTATTATTATTATTATTATTATTCATATATAGCATTAATTAAAAAGACATAATAATTAGTTATTAATATTATGTATGAATTATTTAGTAGAATTCTTAAAGACCTGAGTTCATGGACTCCAATTTTCAATGAACTTATATGTCATAATATATCTATTATTCAAATACAAATAAAATAGACATTATAGAACTCGACAGTGAACTTATTGTCACTCGAAGGAATCCGAGTCTTAAACAACACTGCATTGTTCGGCCTGAGAAGGATTAAAAAATCATGGCCTTTTGTTCTGATATAATTGGCTCCAAATATATATATATATATATATATATATATATATATATATATTACATCGGGCCTACATATTAAGACACTTGGGTGTGATAATTGACATCCTTGCATTGTTGAAAGGAGATCTTAATTAAGAGTACATAGTCCCCAGTACTTTATATGAGATTTATAAGAAAAGATGTACACAAACAGAGAGAAGTTAGAAAAATAGAAAAAGATTTCCAAGTTGATTATTTTTAATTTGTTTGATTGATTGCAGGTTACTAACAAAAGGAGACTATCCTAAAGACATGCGAGCCCTGGTGGACCGTCGATTACCTAAGTTCTCTAAAGAGCAAGCCAGTTTAGTAAACGGTTCATTTGATTTTATTGGCATAAACTACAAAGCAATGACAAACTCATTTACCTAATATACTTTCTGGCCAATTCTTCATGTAAGGACACCTATCTATTTATCAATTCACTAAATACTACGTTGCATTTGCTGAATTCAATAATAGCATGTCTTTATTTTTGCAATTGCAGTTGAGCGCAATGGGATACCCCTTGGTCTAAAGGTACGTGTGTGGCCACCGAAAAATTATGTGTGTTACAAGTTGAATCCGTTTAATTGATAAAATATTGTAAGAAATCTCTACTTATATTTATATAGGCTGCTTCAAATTGGATATACTTTTATCCAAAGGGACTTCGTGATCTTTTGTTATACACCAAGAACAAATACAAGAACCCTGTGGCTAAATATTTTGTATAGATGTCTCATGACAATGACAAATTTCTAATTTTAGCTTTATTTGGAAATGTGAAAAACTTTATTGGTTTATATAGACTTTATTATTCCATTATCTCCTTTATTATTTGCATTTTATAAGAATTGGAGAATTTATGATATATTTTTTTTAAAAAAAGTTCATATAATTAGCCACGGTTATTACTGTGGCCATTGGTTATTGCGATCAAAATAGCTTAGCCACAAATTAAACGTCGCTAACAAAGAGAAACAATGGCTAAATAAATGTTACCACACTCATTTAGATAGTGGCTAACTGAAAGAAATACCGTGGTTAAAATAATGCAACGCCACCTTTAGCCACGGTTGAACAAACTGTGGTCAGTTCATTTAGCCACAGTTTTAATAATAGTTTGTCACGGTTTTTGTCGTGCCTAAAAGCCAATTTTCTTGTAGTGTTTGAGGCAATCCCACGTTATGTATTCAGAAGACAGGGTAAAGGATAAGAAAGAGCAGGGGGTCTAGGAAGAAAAGAAAAAAAAAAACAGAAAGAACGGAGAGATTTTTCTATAAATAGGAGAGAGACTTTGTAAGAGGGGGATTGGATTTTGGGGCTGGTTTCGGCGAAAAGAAAAAAAAAAAAAGAGGAGACAGAACTCAGAAAGGAAGAGAGTTTGAAAAGTTTAGAAAAATAAAAGGGGTTTCAGGCAGGCTATTTCTTTGATGCAAAAGGAGAGTTAAGGAGAGCTTTTTTTGGGCTGGCTATTCCTTATGTTATGAATAGAAAATGTAGAGGAATGTTATGAGTTTTTTTCTGTAAAAACAAAAACCAAGTTCTAGTGTGAAAAATATCAAGATCCACAGTGTACAAGGCTAAAGAAGTCAGGTGAAGTTCTGCACTCCAAATATAGAACCCAAGTAAATGGAATCTAAACTTCATTTTTATTCTTTTCTGTTTTAACTATTTCTGTATACGATTCCCCTATATTGCAAGACACATGTGCAGGCGCTATCTGGATTCTTTGAATTCATATGTTTGTTTTTATTTTGTTGGTGTCCTTCTACATCGTTTCTATCATATACACGTAAGTGGTGTCATTTTTGTTTGCTTTGGATGAGTTATTAGCTTAATGGACTTACAATTTTGTCTCTCACCCATCGTTGACTTCTTTCCAATATGGACTAAAAACACCATTCCATTTTGTTGACTTTGAATCTGAATTCCCAACCCACTGTAACTTTTTTATTCTAAATGTTCATATGCTTTTGTTTGATAATATTAAGAAGAAGAATTTCATTTAAAAGTCTTGGGCTCCTCTTTAAAAGTTGGTATAGGAATGATGTGAAGTTAGTTCATCAATTTGGCAAGTTCATTCCATTATACATTATTAGACAATTTGGTCCTCATTACTTTAATCTTAAATTCCAAATATTATTAAATAAATATTGTTATAATACTTGCTATGACATTTGTGGACTGAATATTTTCCTACTTGCCGGAATATTATAGCTCCAAAGTACTATGTTATTATTTATTGTTGTTGAATTACGATGATAGGTAATATTATTTTTGGTTAACGACTTGATGATAATTTAAAAAAAAAAGATAACAGAATTTAAAATAAATTCTCATAAATAATAAGAGAGGGATTAGCTGAGTTGAGACAGCTTATTAATCCCATTATTTTCCCAAAATCATTTCGACTGTGACAGTCTGATGATTTTAAACCATTTTAGAAATAATAAATAAACAAACAAATAATCATAATTTTTATTTAAAATTATTGATTTCAGGTTAATTTAAAACATAAAAAATAAAGAAAATTAATTCACCATCAATTGAAATGGGAGTCATCTAAGTCGTGACGGCTTGTTAATCCCACACATTTTGTTTTGACTCATTTTTGCCGAAACGGCTTGGTGATTCAAAATTAAATCAAATTTATCATAAAATTTACGATAATAAAAAATAATAATATAATTATTATTATTCTTTTAAAAAGAAAGGATTAGCTGAGTTGAGACAGCTTGTTAATCCTACAGTTATCATTTCGGATTATTTTAACTGCGACAGTTTGATATTCCGAAACCATCAAATCCAAAACTTTCAAATTATTTTCTTTAAAATTATTTTCAAAATTAAAATCAATCAACACACAAATATTTTTTACAGAACGACGTAGCTTTGAGTTCCCTATTGTACCGAGGGATACGTCGGAGCGGGACTTATCCCGTCAAGCACAAAAATAACTTTTCAAAATTAGTTTTCTTTTCCAACAATCATTCTTATTTAATTCTTTTGGGTGAAATAAATATTTAAAATCTTATCAATAATTAGCACAATTAATATAAGGTAGCCGATTTTTAACGGACGATGTAGGGTGCTAATACCTTCCCTACTCGTAATCGACTCTCGAACCCATTTCTACTGTCAAAGACCATTTCTCTTTAATAAAAGGTTTTCCAATGTTTTTCCTAAATAAATCTTGGTGGCGACTTCATTGTTTTAAACATTCAAGATCGTTCGTCGTCACGTCGCGATATGGTTGCGACAGAATTACCAAACTTTCACGGTTAAAATGATTCAAAAGATCACAGATTAACAAGCTGTCTCAACTCAGCTAATCCTCTTATAAAAATAAATTTGACATTTATTATTATTATTATAAATTTTACAATAGATTTTGAATCACCAAACCGTCACGGTTAAAATGATCCCTAACCAAACACACATGATTAAACAAGCCGTCATGGCTAAATTACCCTTGCGCGCAATTTTAATATTATTATATGTTTTAAATTGATATGGAAATATGATAAATTTAATGACTTTCAGATCATCAAGCCATCACGGTTAAAATGATCCAAAATGAAACATAAGGGATTGACAAGTCGTGACGGCTAAATTACCCCTTTACATACTAAGATGATTTCATTATTGTGGCTTGTATTGTTATAAGGCTCATGATAAATTCTATTAAATTTTGAACCTTCAAATATAATCCTTCTATTAAAATAAATTAATCTTTCTTTACCTCTCAAACTTTATACTAAATAATAACAGTAGTGGCGGAATTTAAAACTGGGGTTGACATTGATTTGAACAATTAAACAGTATTAGTCTACGTAATCAAAAAAAAATAATCTCGGTGACTATTATTCTGAATCAGTAGGCTAGTACAACTTAAACAGCAAACCAACTAGTATGTAATTTTACCCCTTTATTCAATATGAGAGTTAACGTTTTTACAAAAGCCTTGTTAAAATGAAATTGCTTTTCGCCATTTGTATCTTATGAAAGCATACGTTGAGAAAAAAAATCCTGATAAGAAAGCATACGTTAAGGAAGCATATATATGTATATATTAATCATAATGATTATCCTTATGAGAAAGAGAAAATGAGTCCTCTTATTATTTTTGTGTTCAAATAATATAATTTTAGATTTTTATTTATACTTATTTATTTAAAAAAAGGCAAACATCTAGTCTGATAACAATAAAAAAAGCTAAAAATTTACAGACGGTAAAGTAACGATAAAAAAATGATATAATAGAGGAAAAGAATAAAATAAAATAAAGATATCACTAAGCCATGTGACTTTGGTTAGTGACACGCTACCTATAGATGAGGTGACAAATGATGAACAGGTGTTAGGTGATATAAACAAAACACAAGATAATAATGATAAAAAGAAAGAAAACAAAACACATAAATCGTAAAGATACCTCCTTCCAGTGTCAACTCTTGAACTGTAAATTCTTTTCTTCTTCTGAATACTGGAGATGGAGGTATGCCAATGGATGGGTACACCAAAACAGTGATGAGATCTTGTGTAGAAGACAGTGTGGCAAGAAATGGGAGTATCAAGCAGTGACCGGTAAATGGTGGCGCATGGTGACTAGGACCGGTGGTCGAAGTCGCTTGCGTGGTGGTGGGGCGGTGATCCTTCGGTTGGTGTCACCTTCACTCTGTTTGCTGTCTTGTTTTTGGTTCAAGGTGTCCTTTTTTGGTGTGTGGGTATTTTGGTTGAAAGAAGCTTGGACTCTGTTCACATTGGGTTTTTTTTTTTGGTATTACACCATGAAGGAGATTGTGGGGTTGATGGAGGCTGAGGATGGTGGTGTGGTTGTGGTTGAGGATGGAAGAGTGGATCCCTCTTTTCTGTCTCTTCCCTTGGCCTTTTTTTGGATTCCTCGCTCTTGGCCCCCTTTTTTTCTTTTCTGAAACCCCCGTCACTCGTTCCTGTGAAGTGTGCTTTTTATAACCCAATACGTCTTCTGAGATCCTGAAATTGTGTTGCCTGTGCACAATGCAGTGTCCCCTCCTTTGATCAAAGATGCCATTTTGACTCCCCATTTTGATGATAATCTTCATAAGCTCTTTTTCTGTTCTCAAGTTTTTGCTTGCTCCATTTGTAGCTCACCCATTAAATTTTTTTGTCTCAATGCCTGGCTGCTTTGCTTTGTACAGAAGACTTATCGTTGCTTTATGTGATGTTGCTTGCTGCTCTCTTTTTGTTTTTTTACCCTCTTGTCTACTTCTACTTATTTGTTTTCTTTTTTTTAATAACAGCTAATTACAAATTATAAAAAGCAATATTTTCTCATTTAATTTTTCTTTTTTAAAATCTTTTTTTTTTATTTTATTTTAAGAAAATAAAGGTTCACAATTTAGATTTTTTTTTTGTCATTTTTAAATATTTGGGACAAAATTGGGTGTTCAAATCAGGTATGATACGATTTTGAGAACAAAATCTTTTTAAAATGTGTGGTCAATATAATAACCCTAATTCTATAATTTCAAAATAAGAGGATTATTATGAAGACCTTAGGGTCATAAATGGAATGAGGATGAAATTCTAAGAATCTTGATATGCATATTAATAGTATTCTACACAGGTGGATTTTCATCTGTTACTACTAACGCAATAACAGTTAGTAGAATAGCTCCAATTTAGCAAATTTAAGTTGGAGAGCTATTTTGATGTTATGATTATCATAAATGAGGTTAGGGTATGATTTGATGAAGATTGATACCCATATCGGGATATTTTAGGAAAGTCACTTCTGCCAGGTATTCGTACTTCTGTATAGGGTTGGCAAAACGGGCCAACCTGGCTCGACCTGGCCTAACAGGCATTCAACCTTAAAGAAATGGGTCGGATTAGGGTTGGCCCGAAAAGACAAACGAGCCAGAAAATCCAACCTAGTCGGACCCAAGCCGGGTTAGCGTTGGCTCGCGGGTTGGCTCGATAATCAGCTTGCGGGTTGGCTCGGGAAAAAGCTCGCGGGTTGGCTCAAAAAATGCTTGCGGGTTAGCTCGAAATAATGCCAATGGGTTGGCTCGCGGACTGGTTAGCTCGAAATATTGCCAATGGGTTGGCTCATGGGTTGAAAGTCTGAAACTTCAATCAAGGTATATAATTCTAAATTGCAAAATCGACAAGATAATTTTTTTCCACTTCATCTAACATTGTATTGCAGAAAAAGCTAATTTCTTATTTGGCAAAGACCTGTATACTTCCTTTCTCCTTAGTTATAACCATCAAGTTCTTCGTACTCTCTCCCCCAATTTAAGAAACCAGCTTTAGCAAAAAAAATTAAAAATTAAAAATTACCCTTATATAGTTACTAATTAGTCATGATGACATATAAGATCAATTGAACAAATGCACCCACAAATTATACGTACGATAAAAAGATCTCCGATAAGGTGAATGAATTCAAGAAATGATCAATTATGATCGCTGCATAGTGAATAAACTAGCTTCCTTCTCAGTAGTTTAATTAATTGAAATTACAAAAAAAGGTACCGATATAACAACTATCGAAACAAAAAAAAAATCAACTACACATTAAATTGAAGCTTCTGTATGACTGTATCAGTTATAATTTACAATTTCTACAACACCAAAATGAAAGCTTTTGTAGTTTTGATATTTTTTTTTTAATTTAAGAAAATATCCAACCCGCGAGCTGGCTCGTTTGACCCGCGGGCTGGCTCGTTTGGGTCTAGGTTGTATCAAGTCGGATTGGATCAGGTTGGCAGCTCATTTAGGCCAACCCAACCTGACTCATTTATGACGGGTTGCGAGCCAACCCGACGGGTTGGCTTGTTTTTGCCAACCCTACTTTCGAATAAGCAGCCGGTAGAATCCCATAATGAGAAAAAGATGAGAAAATGGAATAAAAAACCAATATATGCCTAACAAGTCATAATCAGACCAATAATGTTAAAGTCAATAAGATTATAAAATTCGGGTACAGTTATGAAGACCGGTAAAGACTACAGTGCAATTAAACAGTAGTATGTAGATATGTGATCTACTAATCAGATTTTTAAGTTAGAAACATGATAATTAGACAAAATTAGTATTAATTACTTAAAGTCCGAATCTTGGAGGTTTTCATGTGGAAATTTGATAACAGTTCAGATAAAAATTACACTGTGTGTCACTAAAGGACAGAAAGTCAATTAGGTGACTTGGTCAAAACCCTAGAAGACTAGGGAAACCTCCAAGAAGCCCTCATTCAGCGCCCTACACCCTCTCTCTTTAGCACTTTGAAATTCAAACTTTCTCCTCCTTCTCTCTAGATTTCCTCCGTCTAAACTACATCAAATCACCAAACTTCTTTCACAAAAGTTGTTTCTCTCATCATCTTCTCTAAGAATATACCATTTTTATTGTGGAAAGCCAAAAATTTCGTGGAGATCCCCATACAACCGCGGTTTTGGGCATTTCATGCCATGGAGATGATGCTTTGAGTTCTTCTTGAAGAACACCACTTTGGTGCTTGTTTCCTTGAGTTTTAGTGTACGTTTCTTTAATCTTTTTCTTGAAAAACCCCACCTTTGAGTTGTGTCCTTGAGTTCTAATTTTGAGTCTTTCTTAAAGGTGTGTTCTTTGTGAAAAAGATGCATCTTTTCTTGAGAAGAGTGGAAGCTTGAAGCCTTGGAGCTAAATTGAAGAAGTAAGCATGATTACTTGAAGAAATGGTGACCAAAACCCTCCCCCACCCACCTATATGATTCGGCCATCATGATGTTACTATGGGGTTGAAGTTTTAATTTGATAAAACTAGGTTCTTGAAGTTGTAAAGTGTGGAAAATCACGTGTGGAGCCAAGGAAAATGTGAAAAATGTAATCTTTAAGCTTAAGAACATTAATCTTGCTTAAGGATAGAATTTAAACCCTAATGACACTATCATGTCCAATATGCCCTAAGGATTATAATTAGGGTTTCATGTCTAAAATTTAATAAAATAATGGATTATTGGACTAATTAAGTGTAGGACCTAATTAAGTGAAGAAATGGTGAAATTAACAAGTGAAAAACCCTAGTATCCACCTCATACACATTCGGCCAATGGAGAAGGACTTAGGGTTAGTGTGTAAAAATTGGTGTTAAGACCTAGTTAGGATACTAATCAAGGGTTAAAGTGAGGTGGACCATGCATAATGGATTAATTAATTATAAAACCCTAAAAATGAACCTAATTAGGGTTTAGAAGCACTAATTATGTAATTAGTGAACTTGATGAACTAAGACCTAATGTGTACTATGTGGGAATGCATAAGTGACCTAATAATAGAAAAGCCCTAAAATTAAAGTAACCTAGGGTTTCTAATAAAAAATAATTAGGGTTTGCTAATTAAACCTAATTATGGAGCTAGTTGACAACCTAGGCTTAAGACTAGTTTATAGACATATGATCATGTAATCTAATGAAAGAAAATCCTAAGCAATAATACCCTATATAATTCGGCCATGTGTGAGATAATTAGGTTTTTATGTGCAAAAATTGTATTTAAGGATGATCTAGGGTTTAATGTGTGTTCAAGGCTTGAATCAACTTGCAAATTGAAAATCTAACCTAGGGTTTGCCTAAGGATATAATTTCGGCCATGAAGGAATATGATGACTTCGAAGTGTTGAAAAAAATCTAGGTTACATTAGTGGTCCTAAGTGTGGTTCTAAGGGTATGTAAGAGGTTTGAACTATGTGGATACTTATGTAACAAATTAAGATTTCATAATGCACTAAAAACATGTAACTATGTAATAAATGGTCTAGACTTGTAATGGGCATATAAGTATGAAAGGTAGAATCATTAAATGGTTAAGTCTTGTATATTACTTGATTAATTACTATGTGTGCCTAGAGAACCTTACACTTGAAGATTGATTTGGAGTATACGTAGTTATATTGGAGTGTGGGCTTGTGCTAAGCTTCTGGTTTTGGTTGCTCCTCTCTCTTGTGGCCCCCCATGATGGTGGGCATTATGGTTGAATTGTATGAAAGTATGTGATATGTTTTATATATGCATTCATTCACATTCATATAGATATTATATGATTCTTGACGTTATGATGATGCACTGATGATGTATGTTATGAGGATCTCGACCAATGACCTTGGTATGTGGACTACCTATGGCTTGACCTTGAGAGTTATTTCATACTACAGTTTGTGTTGGTTGCTAATGGCTTGACCCTGGGAGTCACACTAGCCATGTGGGACATGTCAGTTAGCTATTCTTGGGAGAGTCCTTGAATAGTTAACCAGAGGATGAGTTATGATGCTATGTTTATGTTGCATGTTTGTTATATATGCTTTATATATGACTTGTCATGCATGAAGTGGGCTTAGGGGATTAAAGGATCCTCTAAGAACCTTGAGCTTACTGAGATGTTGTTATCTCCCCCCTTTTGGGGACATCATTTCAGTTACCCATGGTAGCCGTGAGTCTTCTAGGGGCAAGGGCCCAGCTACGAATTAGTGGAATGATGATGTTGTTTATGTTACCCTGTTATTTTTGTTATATGGCATGCGTAATATTTTGGTATGCCTAGTTAGATTATTTTGAGACTATATTGTTGTATGTAATAATGCTCAGGATTATTATTATTTGAGCTTCTGGATTATGGATGTTTTTATTGTGAGTTATGTTAGATGCATGTGATGAGGACACATAGACATGATGTATGGATGTGATTATTTGGGCACAGAGCCATTATGTATGTACTGACCCATTGAGGGGATCACAGTTCGTCTGAGACTTGTGAGATGTCTGATTTTATAAACTGTGTCTATCATGATTGTATTATCAAGTGATATTCTTATCTCCCAGTTATCCGTTAAACAACCGTTATTCTGTCTGTGAGACTCTGGCAGGAATGACACTTGTTGTCATATCCGGTTAGTCAATGGCAACTAATAATGGCTAATGGGCTTAATTAGTAGCTGTATGTTTTAGATTTACGTTTACTTAATATATCATGTGAACGCTTTTGGAAATGTTTTCAGAAAATGTTTTGGAAAAGTTTACTCGTAATTTTATAAGATTATTTCTTATTTAATAAAATTAAGCCTTCCACTATGTACGCTAAATATCATGTATGTTAACACCGGAGTACTACGGGATGTTACATATAAACCATCAAAGCCACCATATCCCTACAATGTCACTACCGATGACCCATGAACTTGACCGCAAAACACTTCAAACCCCATTACCTATAGCTATCATCAAAACCCAAAATTAAGATATTATTTCACATAGAAGCCTCTATCCACGAACCACCATTTCGCCTCTCATATATGTAAATCCAATTCTATAATTTTATTAGATTGTTCCTAACAGGTGTTTTTTGAAAACATTTTCATGTGGAGTGTTTTCTAATGTTAATTATGATAGTTTATGATTGAAATATATATTTTTGAATTACTATATGTAATAATTTAGGGTTCGCGTTTTCGGTAGTTACTGCAGATAAATTATCTGCACTAAGACCAATACGACGTCGTTTTGAGGTGAAAATCATGGTATTTTTGTAATTTTAATTTATTTCAGGGTTATTATAGTCTTTATAATTATAATTTTCTAATCTTTCAATTCCAAAATGACGTCGTTTTGGAAACAAATGCAGATAACTTATCTGCATTAACTGCAGAAATATTTTTCTGAATAATTTATTATCGAGTTACATATTTTTATAGTGTTGTTTATAACAATTTATGATTGGATTATATATTTTTGGCGTTTTATTTGTAATAATTTACGATTGATTTATGTATTTCTAGAATATTATTTATAATAACTAGTGACTAGATTTTATATTTTAGAGTGTTGTTTGATTGAACAGTTATTATCACTATTATTATAGTATTATTATTATTATTATTATTTAGGATTTGTTAAAATCTTTTAAAGCACAAACCAAAAGTTTATGGATGATTTTTTTTAGAAAAAATTAATATCTATTTTCAATGGGTTAAAATTAAAGAACTTAATCTAACAAATTAAAATTTGCAACTCTTTATAAACAAAAACATGAAATTCATGAGTGGACCAGATAAAATTTTGATCTCTTCTCTTTACAATGGGATCCATTCAATTTTTTGTAAGTGTGACGAAAAAATATCTGCACAGAAATATTTTTCTTAATACATAAATTAGAACAAGCAATATACCCCGTGAAAGACACATGCAAAATTCATTTGTCCTTTTTATTTATCTCCTTCCTCTCTCTTTTTTTAAATTAAAAATTGACATTTAAAGATTTTTTTAAATAACAACACTTTTCTCTTACTTATTAATTTTTTAATACTTCTCAATTAGATGAGTTAAAAATAAGTTATTTGATTCCTGTTCAAACACTTGTTGAAGCACGTCATTGACTTTTCTATGGTGTAAATAGCCACATTGGGAGAGCTGCCCACTGTAGGTCCAAGTCCAACAGCACTCAAACTAATAGATATACCCAAAAAGAGCTATTTTAAATCACAAATGACCTTTAAGTGTTATTTAATTCAATTAAAAACAATATAGGCGTAATATCCAAAAAAAAAAAAACAATATAGTCGTGAAAAAACAGTTTTGATATAAATGATTTCCCCCCAAAAAAATATTTATTTCATGAAAAATAATTTTTCTACAGTAATTTACTACTGTTTGATTTGCACTGGAAAACAGAAGTTATTTAAAAAAAAAAAAAACAGTTTTGAAAATACAATGTAATAGCTTTGTTAATTATTTATATATTATACGGTTAGTGATATATAAGAAGTGGTTCTATGGTGTAGTGGTTAGCACTCTGGACTTTGAATCCAGCGACCTGGGTTCGACTCCCGGTAGGACCTTTTTATGTTTTTTATGTTATTTTACAAAAAATATTTGATGTGGATGATCAAAATTCTAGAACCCTATCAGAGAAACAAGTGATCCCTATAATTGTTGATGAAAGTCGTGAACAATCATGTTTTATGCTTTCATAATAGGCTATTATAGTTCTCCTGGTACAGGCAAGCACAAATTTTTTGTGGACCCATTTGTACTTAAAAAAAATTTATTGTGTCTATGCGGGAAGTGGGTGAATTCTCTGGTGAAATGAGAAACTCAACCCCCTTTATAATATGAAAACGTTTCATTGTGATCAGTTTACACGTGGAATAATTCTTGGCCAACACTCAAATCTTCCCGTGAATTCCACGTCTCTTTTCCTTTTTAGTCCTTTAATAAGTTGACAAAATTAGAATCCGACGGTAACGTCTAGTTTGGATTAGTTTAGAACGCTCTGGATCAATACTAAAAAAGAGTTAATAAGAAGCTTTACATCGCAATCATTTAATGATAATGTGAAGGAACAATAATAGACAGATAATATGTTTATAAAAATTAATAATATTAATTAGGGATGGATGGATGGAGGGAACCAAGCAAGAGCTTCCCTTCCCGAACCAATGTTATTAAAATTGGCTCGGTCATTGATCCGGTTGAGTTATTGGGTCACTGGTTCAATCGCATAACCTGGTCATTATATACAATTTTATAATTTATATTAAAAAATTATAAACATACTTAAATATCTATAAAAAATTATTAAAATTTCAAATATTTTAATATACAAAATAATAAATCACATATTATTATCCAATAAAGGATCAAACAAAAATATAATGATCGTGATACGAGGCTTTAGGTTTAGAAAATGATATCTCTAACTATAAGTCAAATCAAATTTTTTTGCATAGTGCATAATTGAGATAATATTAGTATTGTAAGTACATAACTTATGTAAGTCAATAAATAAAAAATATTCAAATATGTCAATTATGATTTTTTTTTTTGAAAAAAGAAATTTGGAATTTTTTTTGTGACCAGGCCGGGTCACCGGTTAACCGACCAGGTCACCGAATTTCATAAAAACTGGCCGGGTCGGATCAGGTCGCACCGGTTCTTATGCAAGGTCGGTCCATTGCTTTAACCGGACCGGTTATATAATCCGTTTATCAGTTCTCAGATCAACCTGGCCGGGTCGGTCCGAGTTTAATAACAGTGCCCCAAACCATGGTTCTATTTTTTTAGTATAGGTAGTATAATCTTTTTGATAAACATATAGGTAGTATAATTTTATGTAAAATGAAAGACAGTCATTTCTCAATGTTTTGTTAGCTTACATTACTAATTAATTAATTATAATTGTATTTAACGACTCATGTAAATGATAAATTAGGGTCATTACTTACCATCAATAATTAATAGGGTAAAGTATTTCTCCAATAATTGGAGATAAGTTATTTTCAGTAATTTCTAAAACTACATCGTTTTGAATTAATGAAAGGAGTTTCTGTAATTTTGTATATTTTTTATAACAAATTTTATCAAAATGCCCTTTATTAATTCTCTTAAAATGACAAAAACACCCTTCATTAATTAAAAATACGTAGTTTTAGGGGTCACTAGAGATAACTTATCTTTGGGGACTGAAGAAATAATTTATCCTAATTAGTAATAAGAATAAAAATTTCATCAATTTAAATTGACTATTTACAACAAAAAATAAAATAAAATATAATTGACTACAGTGTCAAAAAAGGAAGAATATAAAGAAGTATCTAGATCTAGAGCAAAATATTTCTTCGGTCATTGAAGATAAGATATCTCTAGTGAGCCCAAAACTACGTCGTTTTGAATTAATGAAAGATGTTTCTATAATTTTATTTATTTTCTTATAATATAAATTTTATCAAAACATCATTCAGTAATAAAAAGCAATATAGTTTTAGAGGTCACCGGAGATAACTTATCTCTAATAACTAAAAAAAATACTTTAGCCTAATTAATAATAAGAATAAAACTTTCATCAATTTAAATTAACTCTTTTCCTTGCAATGGGGATATCTACAGCAAAAAATAAAATAAAATAGAATTGACTACGTTGTCGAATAAGGTAGAATATGAAGAAGTGTCTATATGGGCTAGTACAATCATAGGAAGAGTGGCCATTTTGCCACTGTTCACAAAATTATTTACCAGATTGCCACGCCGACAGTGAAATTTCCTAGAATGTCACGCACTATATTTGATACATAGTGTAGCGAATTATGTGTGCTGATATGGCACATTTCTGTTGGCCACGTAATTCGCTACAAGGCCAGCGAATTACATAGTCAAGATTTCAGCCCTGCCCAGTCAATTTTAGGACCCGTGTCAAAGCAGGCATAGTTCATTACACTGTGCAACGAATTATGTGTGCTGATGTGGCAGGTTTCTGTTAGACCCATAATTCGCTACAGGGACCAGCGAATTACGTGTTAATGTGGTTAGTCCATGTCCAGTCAATGTCAGGACACGTGTCACAACCTACCTAATTTGTTGTACCGGGTAGCGAGTTATGCAACTATATTCGCTGTGACTCATAGCGAATTAGGTGCACATCTGACAAACCATATACACGTGTCTTCCCCCAGTAATTCGCTGGGGGTATAGTGAATTTTGTTGTGTAATTAGCTATTTGGTCTAGCTAATTAAGTACTATAAATTCAAAAATTTCCATTTCAGTGCCTCCACCACCAGGTGCGAACATTCCATTTATATACAACTTTACCAAAATTGTGTTATTTTTGAATATTAGTTTTTTTTCTACTTTTGCACAATGAGTGACTGTAAGAATGATTTAATTGCCAATGTTTATTATAATGGGAGAAAATATTTTGAATCGAACAGTCTAGATAATGGGAGAAAATATTTTGAATCGAACAGTCAAAATTTTGAAGGTGATGCAAAAATGTTTCGCATAAACCCAACATGCAATCTTCATGAGCCCAACGGTCAAGTTTCAAACCGCACTCAAAGGTAGGGTATTTCCCATTTTTATAAGAACTTCTGTACCAGAAATAATGGTATCTCCGATGATAGCCCGGGTGTAAAATATATGGCTACTTGACACAAAAGCAGACAAGTCTCCTTTTGTTCTTGATGCTAAATGGAAGAAGAAATATTAACGTCACAGAGCAGGGAACATAATATTTTGAGGCATCATAATTGGGTTTGATTTTTTTTTTTTTTTTTTGTGCGGGTAATCTTGATTTTTTTTTTTAATTCTCCTATAGTTAATCCACTTAAGTTATAACATATAATTATAACGAAGATACTACCGTTAAATAAATCAGTGTTTTTTAAGAAAAACAAAATTATTCTCTTACGCCCTTGCTCAATCAGCCAATCTATTGTTAGCATAGGCCATGGCAAAACCATTGTTTTCATCTCAAACTATAATTTAAGCAATTAAAAAAAAAATTATTTTCCATGATTTCAATTTTCAATGAATAAACTGTTCACAAGATAGTCAAACTTATTTTATTTTTCTCTTTTTCACCAGTACATGATTTCTTCTTTGCAATTTGATTTAGCTTAGCATGTTCTTAGTCAAAAGCTAACTCCACCTTAGTTTTCTCGAATTGAAGTAAAGCACCAAGACAGAAAAATATCATGTGCACATCCATCCATAATAAAACCATACATACTTAAAAGTCCATGTCTTTCCATAAATTTATATAGCTGACTAAGAACAAACCAGTTTTTTGTGTCCAAGCTTCACATATTAGGAGATTAAAACAAAACAAAATATAAGACACAAGTTCAAGATGTTGTACATAATCTACAGGATTTCAACAACAAAAGGCTGTGCTCATTTGCAGGTCAAGTCTCTTATATAGCTCAACACAGTCATATCTGCAAGGGAGGGAAATACATTTATTTCACTTCTCTGAGCCCCTTCAAGAGCACTTCCTCGAAGTGAGTGTCTTCTACACACCAAAGCATGTGCTTAATGAGCTGGATAAGGGAAACTGCTGATTCCACGGTGTGCATGGACAGCACATGCACAATGCACAGATGTTAAATTGAGACAGCCACTCATGATGAGTGAATGCCTCCCTGAGCATGTGTGAAGAGAAGGGAATGAGTCACACACCGCCTGAACA
Organism: Gastrolobium villosum; assembly: GCA_032173675.1. Classification (NCBI taxonomy): domain Eukaryota; kingdom Viridiplantae; phylum Streptophyta; class Magnoliopsida; order Fabales; family Fabaceae; genus Gastrolobium; species Gastrolobium villosum. The sequence continues at coordinate 15,364 of JAVKPL010015064.1, read as the reverse complement.
GCAGAAGGGGTGAGTGATGTGCATTGGCTAATGTTCAAAGTCCTTAGCCCTTCTTCATCATTTCCTCCTTTCACAGATCCCCACATCCTGTTATTCACTTTGCTTTGTGCCAATGAATACATTGCTCTGTCAGTGATATTTTTACAGTAGTACAAGCCAAGTGACCTTAGATGGGGGCACCTGTTTGCCAAAGCAATCACACTATCATCTGCAATAACAACATCAAAGTCTTAATAGCACTGATCATTGAAACATAACAGCATTCAAACCAAAGTTATCAAATGCGGATTGTGGCGTGTCGTGGCCAACCCCAAAAAACGCTATAACGGGTTGCGGTTGCGGAAATAGCGGAATAGATATATGACAGAAATAATGACAAAAAGAGACATTTTTTAAAGGCAGAGATAGCAGAAGTGACAAAAAGAGACGCGGATAGATTAAAAAACCCTTAAAAATTTTCTGTTACACATTTAAATTTGGGACAAAATTGACATTTTGCCTTATGACAACAATATGGCCGCAATTTGGCTGCAAGTACGATCGCAATGGCCGCTATTGTGTTCCGGTGCGACGCAGCGCGGTTTCTTGCGGCAAGGCACTGCAACGCCCATACGGCGCGGATCGCGACGGTATTGCGGCGCAATTAACTACTATGATTCAAACAATATTACATGAGTTTGAACTAGTGCATTACAATTTAGATATTCCTATTTTGCAGATTTAATGTATTGAAATTTTGAATAAAATACCTGTTATACGGACACAGCCACACAAGTCAACTGTTCTAAGATCAGGACACCCGTGTGCTAAACTCATAACTCCAACATCTCCAACATTATCACACCATCCAAGGTTCAAAGACTGTAACTGATTGCAGCATTGTCCAATAGCCTGCGTTTCATTTAGTTATTGGGTTATGACTCAAAGCCATATTAATTCTAACATGATTATGAGAACCAACTAATCTACCACAAGTCACAACCATACCAGTAAAGCAGTATCAGATGCTGTTTTAACACATCCACAGAGATTAAGAACTTTCAGTTTTCTGCAGTAACTGGCAAGGTAAGCCAGAGCAGTATCACTAAATGCTGAACACCCACTGATGTTTAGTTTTGTAAGATCATGACAACCGAGGGCTATAGCATACAGTGACCGATCAGTAAGCTTGAAACTTTTGCTGAGGTCCAGAATCTGCAAGTCATGACAGCAATTTGCAATAGTCTCAACAGCATTATCCTCTAGTTGAGGCATGTCTTGACGAAGGATTAGAGTTTGCAATTTTGTGAATTTAGGAACAAGATATAGGACCAAGTTATTCATGTTCTTGCTACACCTGAAGACAGAGATGAAAGACATAATCCTGTTATTACTAAATTCCACAAAAATCCACAATAATGCAAAAATAAAAAATACATCAGTTTCTCTTCCCAAAACGGGGCTTACAAGCACTTCATACCACTGAACCAAAATAAGTATTCTGCAAAACCACAACTTTATGAAGATTTCTTAGAAGAGTGCCAAGTTTGGTTTATGAAAAAGGGAAGGGCAAAAATTTTTCTACTACCAACTCACTACCTATCTAATCATCATGAATTTTTAAAAGGAATTTTATGTTTATGAAAAAAATTTAGTCACCATACAAAAAAGTCACAATACCAAATAGACATCAAAGTTAAAACTGGTAAGACATGCTATCCAAGAAACATTATTAATATAAAGAAATTCGTAGATTATTCCATAAATGTAATTCTAGGGGAAGCCGATTTCAGAAGTTCATAGGAGGAAACAAAATAAAAAAGCAACACTGGCATCAGCAAAAGAAAACACACACTCACACAACAGTTGTATCTTTCAAATTGTTGGGGGCAAGACAATTAACATAAGTTACCCGGTTCAGACAGCCTCTATTTTTCACAGCTTAACAGTACAGTCCCAAGAACACCTTGGCGAATATTAACTTGGCTTAGCAAGTTAAAAACCCTTGTATAACACCATATTACATATATTTCTCATCAGAAAACCCAGCTCATTCTTAAATAATTGAAATTATGCCATTTCTACTGACATTGTTATCAAACAAGAGGATTCTCCAACCCCCTAAACAAAGGAAGCAATAGAGCTTGATGCGAAGCGGAAGAAGACACGAAACAAATACTTAAAATCCGAATGAATAGGTTGCTACCTCTCTAATCTAGACTGACCCATGGATTCATGATAGAAGTATGTAAAAAACCATGGTGCAAGCATCAGGAATTGTAGCATAACACAATCAATTCACACAAAGGAACCAGGAAAACTTCATTAGAATCCCAAATTGGAGAGAAATAGAAAAGGATCATGGATCGACCATGTCAAGTTCTCATGGCCAACAAAAGCATACATACATAGCCTTAAGAGAGAAAAGCAATATACCAAGAGAGTGATAAACGGGCAAGGCCAAAGTAAATTGCATCTCTCCAGCCACGACAAACTCCTGAAGCTTTGATCACAGTCATATCATCCACAAGGGACAAAATTTGCATCAAAAGCTCCACAGGAATATCCTTCCATTCTGTGATAACCCCAGCCTTCATTTTCCCTCCTTTCTCACCGTTCCCGCCATCAGCATCCATCATAAGCTTCTCAAAGCACAAGTTAAAGTCCTCAGTCCTCAGGCTATCCTTGCCAACCATTTCAATTTCAGTCCAACAAAAAGCATAAACTTTCACAGCTGTCGGAAAAGGAAAAAAAACGGATAAGAAATAGAAAATTCCAAGTGTTGAGGTCTCAGGAAAACAACTTGTAGCAAAACGATAATCACCACAAACAAAGAAAAACCCATGTGACAAGGCCCCTCCAAGGCAATTAATTTGCAAAGAAAGCAACAGAAAGATATTTACAACTATAATACAAAGAAAATATAAATATAAATAAAAAGAGTCTAATCTTATAAGGAGGATTCTGCACTTACATAAATACCCACCAAATGTTTCTCAATTACACGATTAAGACTTTGCAAAAAGTTTCAAACTTGGCACAAGCGGTGCAGCAGAAACAGGTCATAAGAATGATGATCAAAAAGCCTCTTTTTATAAAATTTGGCACACATAAAATAGAAATCAAGAAACTGAAATCATAAAGGGGGAAAAAAGAAGGAAGAAATCAGAAACGAAACTGGGCAAAATAAAAATTAAAACTTTTTCCTCTGATCAACAAATAGTAACAGCAGAAAACCAAGGTATCATAGCTATGAATGTGATCATTACCTCTGTAGCTAAAAGGATAGGAACAAAAACAATATATTTGCACCTTTTTCGCCTCTTTTTTTCAAGAGAGAAGCTTGGTTGTGCTTCTCTGAAGTTTGAAGTATGAGGAGAAAGAGTCCATATATGAAGAAGGGGGTAGAAAATAAGGAAGGAAGGAATGGAGAAAAGGTAAGAGACGTGTACGCTGCCACGTGTAATCATGATCAATGTGGAAGTGACAGGTTAAGTGGGTCCCAAGTAAAGTTCTCTACTTTGATGAGAATGGAGGTCAGCACCCGTAAGACTAGTAAAAGAAGAAAAGAAAACGCATCGTAAAGAGAGGAGGAAAAGAAAAGGAAATTCTTTTATTTCTTTTCTGGAATTGAAAATTAAAATTAATGATTGTTGATATAAAAAAGGGGAGAAAAAAAGAGAGGAAGAAGAGTGGAGAGGAAATGGAATAAAGGTAATGAAATTAGGAGGGGTGTGTGTAGAAGGTTCTGTTTGTACAAAAACGAAACTGCCTCAAAAAGCAGAAAATACTTGGTTTTGCGAAGCATCTGAGCATCAAGCAATTCAAGGACATGAGGAATCGGAGAAACAGAAAGAAAAAAAAAAACAGTATTTGCTTGCCGTAGCGCTATTACTTTGGATTGATTTTTGTGCCTTCATTTGATTCTGGTAATCCTTAGTCTGATTCTGATCCTACATCACAATCACAATCACAATCACACACATGACACATGGATGGAGGTTACCTCTCTAATTATTAGTTAACCAATCTCTAATCAAATTAAGAAGTGGCTATACAGGTGGTTATAATGTCTAAACATAACATCAGGTCCATGTTTATAATTTCTATTTTAATTTCCTCAAAGTATTCCCATTCATTCAATAGAGTTATTTAAGTGAGTTTTGCATCTATCAATAAATATTTTTCATACGCACGATCAGAAATCAAATTTATATCAACATGTTAAACTTAACTATCTACTAACTGTGTCAGGCTTTGTTGATATAATGTATTAATTTAACTCATATTTTAACAAAATATATCAGCATAAACAAAAGAGGGAAAAACACTTCTCCTAAAGAAGTATTTTTCTTATGACACACATTAAAAAAAATGGTTTATTGAACGGTATAGGTATTAGATTATTGACTCAAAAAGTTTATTTCAAAAATTTATTATTTTAAATTTTGTGATAAAAATTTTTTGTTACATATGTGATAATTTTTTTTTTGGTAAAAACATATGTGATAATTAATTAGACTACACGAGGGACAAGGGTTTTTTACCAAAAAAATTTTAATTTAAAAAAAATGCACCTGTTTAATTCGTTGACCAAACATTTTATCGGATTTAAAAAAAATGCAAACACGTCTATTGTTGGAATTAATAAGATTAATATACAATGATTTGGTTATGAATAAGAAGTGGGTTAATAGAGAAAAAGAGAAAAGGGAAGATGAAGAGTTGTGTGGGTTGTTTAACCCCAAACATTTTATCGGATTATTTTATGTAGGGGGAGGAGATAGGTGGGCTTTGGTTCACCACCACACGCGCGCGCCGCCATCCGGCCGACTCGGTTCGGTTCGGTTGTGTGTAACGTTGCTTCCCTCCAAATCACCGGTTGTACCTGTTCGTCGGAACGGTCACCGTTCGCCGCCATCAGTCGCGCACTGCTAACAAATAGACATGACACATTCAGCTATCTGTTTTTCTGACAATCTCTGTCGGAATTTTTGTTCTTCCGGTATTCCATAGTGTTCTTCATCCTCCGGTGTGAATTCTACTGTTGTGTTCGTTTGGGCTGTTGATTGGTATACCATTCTTCAGACGGATACCGTTCTATCCTGGGAGATAAGTGTCCATCAACCTTGGGCATCAGTACCAGGTGGGCGTCCTCTACTGCATACATTCTTCTGACTAATTCCGTATTCGGATTACAAGTAAGTCTGTTCTTATTTTTATTATTACACAGTGATAACAATTGCACATGGGTTCAAGGCAATAGTGATTTGATATCACACATCTATATCAGGTGCGCGTTTCTGACAATTCTGATGAGCACAATACCAAGATACGTCACATTCAGACACACATTCTGTGGCATAGTCGTAGTACAGACAGAAACGCGCACATGGTACAGACGTGTTTAGACACGTACTTGGTACAGACGTATTCATATTTGTAAGAAACGGGTATGTGTCAGGTGCGCGACTAAACGCGCAACCACCTGAAATGTGTCTTTCTGCATTAATCTGGTAAAATAGTTGATCAACGAACTGAATAGGTGGATTTTTTTGAAATTTGCATTTTTTTTTATCAAAACCCCGAGGGACAACAACTTCTAAAGAATCATAAAAATAACCAAAATATAAAAAACACAAAAGTATTGTAAAAAATTATTATTAATAATATTACATTATTAATTAGAGGCGGGGGAAATTATTCAACTGTATCTGGGAGAAATTATTCAACTGTATCTAAAAAAAAGTGATAGCTCGTTCGTATTTGGTGGCATTTTAATTTCTTTTATCGTAAGTAGAAGTAATTTGGCATGAAAGAGCATTCGACCACGTATTTGGCAGTGGCGTATTGGAAAATACATCCACTCACGTGTTTTAAGCTTGATGCAAAATAATTGATTTTGATGCAATTGTTTAATGCGTATCCGTGAATATAGGTGCATGTCCATTGTGGAGGTTGATCAACTAGTTATTGAAGAAATGTATCTATGATTTCCAAAAAGAAAAAAGAAAAAGAAAAATATCTATTTGGATGCATGTTAAAATGCAGCTAAAACTAATGATGCATCCATCCATCAGATAATCATTGATCGTGAAAATTTTGATATCTATAACCTAATGAAGAGGTTATCGATAACGTAATGAAGAGCTTATGGGGTAAAAGTTATGGAAAATATTTTTTTTTATGTTGTTGGACATGTGTTATCTTATGTCAGTGTAATGAAAATATGAGAGGGACCCACAAATAATTGGAGTGAGAAAAAGTAGAGGTGGGATCCACTTTTATTATGTTTATGTAAGAATTTGATTTATCTCATATTGAATGAGATAAATATAACCAAAATTTATTTTACAAGCCTAGAGCTAAAAAAAATTATTTGAAAGACCTTATTACCATTTTTTATTATTTAATAAAAAAAATCCTGCATTTCATAAGTTATATATATAAAGTATAAGGGGAAGGATATATTTACCACCAAAAAAGTTTACAACCTTTACAACTAACCTAATCACTATTAATTTCCGTCAATCTCACGGTTATAATTTATTATATTGGTATAATAATAATAAATGATTTCAACCGTTGATTTATTTAGATTTAATCAGTTTGATTTATTGATTATGTAAGATGTTAACTACAAATGAAATCAATAACTAAATTGAAAATGTTTCACTGATATAAAATAAGGGGAAAATGTGTATCATTTCAAATGATGTAAAGTTGTGACATTTTAAGTGAGAGAAACAGATAGATAAAGGAGAAGAGAGAGTGGACAAATATTTTTCCCATCAAATAATCATGTATCTTAATTGGCTTATCCTTAGGTTGCAATTGATAAAATTATGATTAGGATTTAGAAGCTATTTTTATCCATGTTTTGGAAATTAGATAATTCCAAGAATAAGGGTGTGTTTGATTGTGTTCTGATTTTTCTTCTTCTTAAAACTATGAGTAAATACCCAAATTGGTCCATCACAATAAACTCGGTACCCATTTTAGTCCCTAACAAAAATAAACTAGCTGCAAAGTCCCCAACAAACACAAATAGGTCCCATGTTAGTCTTTCTGTTAATCCAAAACACACGACGTCATTGACGGAGCTGATGTGTAACGTTAATGGGCATGGTCACTGCCACATTAGAGGGGAAATGACGCCGTCTGAATAAACTTGCTTCCATGTTGCTCAGAATCATTTGAAGAAACAAATTGAACGTTCAGTTCTCCTTCCCTCTCAATTTCATCAAAGGAACGTCGTCGTATGCTTTAGGGTTCTTCTTAAACCAGAAAGAAGGGGATTGAATCGAAGATTGAACGTTTAGGGTTTGGGGATTACTAATTTAGGGTTTACTGATTTAGGGTTAATCCTTCATTTTGTACGTTATTTGAAACTTGGTGTTTAGGAGATGAATATTTCTTCTGGAAGGGGGAGTTCAAGCTCTTGTAGTTTTGGTCCAGAAGTGAAAGAAGAAGAGTTGCTCCATTGTGTAAATGTGCGAGGCAAAATGTTATTTACACCTCCAAGACCATTAGAAACCCAAATGGAGTATTTTTTGGGTGCCCCAATTTCAAGGTGAGGTATTTTTGTTGCATGTGTTCTTTGTCTAATTTGAATGTTATTAACAGTTTGGTTTTTGTTTAATTTGGTGTTAGGAAAAGAAGTCACACTGCAACTTTTTTACATGGGTGGATGATGCTACATCTGATACCATAGAGCTGGAAGATTAGAGAATTAATAAGATGAAGTTGAATGTAGCTGAAATAGAATTCAAGTTGAACTTTTTGGACATGAAGCTCAATGATGAACTGTAGCTGGAGGTGAATGACCATAAAAAGAAGATTAATAAGCACCATATAAAGATTGATGAACTATCAGTGAAGATGCAGCAGAGTTTAAAAGGGTGGAGAAGAAATTTAAGCATGTGTGTAGGTGTAAGAACCCGCACCGCTAATTAAGGTAATTAGCGAATTAATTATGATAATTAGGAAATAATTCCATAATTGACCCTAATAATTAATATTGGGTTTAGATAATTATATTGAGTGAGTAAAAATGCTGAAAGTCGCTTTTCGGAAGAAAAGCGCAGATACCGGTTCTGCTACTCGGTATAAATGCGTACCGGAAAAGTATCCCGGAAAATTATAACGAATGCATGATAATTACTAGAGTATTATTTAGGACTTGTAAAACAAGTTTCAAGTCAAAATGACGTAATCTGATGCCAGAACTGATACTGGCTATGGAAAAGCGCGTACCGGAAAGGTGCTCCGAAAAATAAAATAAAAATATGACAAATCTTAGAAAAATGCGTAGGTCTAGAATCCGAAGTTTGGGATCAATATCTTTTACTTTGCGATTAAGGCTAATACTGCGCGTGTGTAGCCTTGTGCCTATAAATAGACATTTTGGCACACAACCCTAGACATGCTTATTTCCTACGTGGGTTTTGGGTGGCTGCAGCTTGCCTCCCTTCTTCCTCCCTTCCTCCTTGGCCTTTTGGCTTGAAAGTTGCCACCTTTAGCTTAATCCTTCCTCTTTCACCATGGAAACACTTGAGTGAGTGCATTGTAAGGGGTTTGTGATCTTGTTTTCTGAGGGTGCTGCTGTGGAGGGTGTGTTTGAGGGCGGTGGTGTTGTCTCCTTGGTTATGAACCATTGTTCATACCATTAGAGGTTGCAAGAAGCCTCCTTTGGTGCCAAGAACCAACCTTTGGTGTGGCATTTTCGTGTCCTTGGGTGTGCTGGACTTGAGTGCAGTGTTAAGAGCTCCAAAGTCACCTTGAACTACTGACCAAGCTTTGGGGTAAGTCACCTTAACTTGATCATGTGTTTTTATGGCTTAAAGGTGGTATCTTGGTATGTTAATGAGTTTAACATGTAACCAACACATAAGTGAACCTAAAATGAACTAAAGATGCATGCTTTAACGTGTACATGCGTTAAAAGTTGGATCTTTGGGTTGGATATTCACGAAATGCAGAAACTGCATTCTGTCGTGAGATATCCGGATATTCGTCGAACAGATATCCGGATATCATTATCCGGATATGGTATCCGGATATTGATATCCGGATATGGGATCTGGGTATCCGGATATGACATATCCGGATATGTCCAGTGTGATATCCGGATATGACATATCCGGATATGCCCCTTCTGATATCCGGATATCCTGGGTTCTGCGCAGACAGTAGCTTTTCTGTATGAACAGTAAGCTATTGGGTGTGTGTGGACCCTAGTTTAAGGGGGTTGAACTTCTGTAATAAAGGAACTAAGTCAGAATCACATGATTAAGGACTTATGGCTTTGTTGGAAGCCTTAAGACGTAAAACGTAAAGGAAAGGCGTAGTCTTTAAGTTGTATGCATGTTGTGCATTAATATTGACTTGATATATGGTCCATATCAGATTGTGATACTGCTGTTTGAGGACTAGTGAGTGGTTGGACTCTTGGCTTGGATAGCTAGCTTGCAAGGTAAGCTTTCGTGTCCTCGGTTTAGCCATTTTGATGTTCCACCATGTCCCATGGGGATGGGTTTATGCATGCTGTGTTACATGCTTTGATTATTTTGAAATGCCGTTGAGTTGTTTATATGTAATGAGCTATTATGATATGCATGTGGTGTCCACCTATACGGTAAGCCTGAGTATGTAGTACATACAAGATGGTGAGGCTGTGGTGAGGTACAGGTAGCGTCCTGGTACTCATGTAGGCATAGACGTATTCCTACATTTCTCTGGCCAGTAGATTTGATATGCACACATGACATGATTAATTGCTGCATCGCATAGTTTTGGAACTTATATTGTAAATACTGTTTTAGAACTTATATTACACATGTAAGTGAGCTTGGGGTGGAGACTCCTTGAGGACCCCTTGTCTTACTGAGATTTCTTGTTAGAGATCTCACCCCACGTTTGGGGACGCTTATTTCAGGATCAGGTAATGTTGAGGGCTCGGGTGGCAGGAGGCCAGAACTGAGTTGATTTGATGATATGCTGACTGCTGTTTTTATTTCCGCCTGTTGTTTATGTTTTCTGTTGAGATTATGTTATGACTGTTATTGGGCTTTGTTGCCTTATTTGGTGAGCATGGGGTTTGTCCATGCCACATGTTTGACTTTGGTCCTTTAGGTTAATGTTGTAACTAAAGTATCAGGATTTTGACCCAGGCTACTTGCGTAGTCCTGTGGCTTTAGATACTCACTTATTATATTTATGTTCGAGGTATTCAGTTAGTTGTCTTGCAATTTACATACAGGCAGTATTTTTATGAAAATGATTAAGTAATCAAGTTGGTTAAGTTAATGACGTCATAATTGAATTAAAGAAAAAGTTATTCCGCATTTTAATTAAGCGTGGCTTAATACGATAGTGTGTTAACGGACCGGGTTAACACGGGCTGTTACATTTTATGGTATCAGAGCACTTTCTAGGGAAAAGCCTGTATGTATTGCAATAACTTAGGATGAGTCGTTGCGTGTCTACTTTGCGTTCTCTCTGATTGGTGTGTGTTATGATAATGCATATGTGACCACATGGCGTGGGCCTGATCAACTCATTCTTTGTGTAACTTGTGCAGAGTCATGGTGCCACCGAGGAGGAACACGAGTACTAGTGAGGATCAGACGGATCCTGTCCTGGCTGCATTGGCTGAGATGCAGGCGGCCCGACTAGCCGACCAGGAAGCCACGAGGCTGGCAAACCGGGCGATGCTGGACGCAATTCGAGATGCGAACCGGCAAACCACGGCAGAGGTTCTGGAGGAGAACCGGATGGCCAACATGACGATGATGAGGGTCATGTTGGAGGAGTTGAGGGCTGGTCCTGCTGCGGGCCAGGGTCCTCCACCACCTCCACCGCCTCCACCTCCGCCTAGTCAACAGGAGGACACCCAGAGCCAGATGGGCGAGGGCAGTCATTTGACGGGGGCTATGCAGACTATCCCCGTTCTTGCTGAGGATCGTGACGAGATCGATCGCCGGCTGAATGCTTTCCGCAAGCATAAGCCACCTTCATTCGACGGATCGTATGATCCCATTGCTGCTGCTAGATGGCTTCAGGCGCTGGACAAGATTTTCTGGATCATGCAGTGCACCGATCCGCAGAAGCTGCTGTTCGCCACGTATATGCTGGAGGGCGAGGCCCACGAGTGGTGGACCAACCTATCTCAGGTCTATGAGATGCAGGGTCATGTGATGACGTGGCCATTCTTCGAGGAGAGCTTCTTGGGCCAGTACTTTCCTTACGACTCTCAGGAAAGGAAGCAGGGAGAGTTCGACCGATTGGTTCAGGGCTCGTTGTCTGTCGACGAGTACCTGGCCAAGTTTAATGAGCTGGTGAAGTTTTCACACTTCAGGATGGCGAGGCCTACTCCTACATTCTTGGCTGCTAAGTTCCGCAGGGGACTTAATGAGGATATTGCTGGTTACTTAGCTGGGTCTGCATCCAGAGATTTTGGGACACTGGTTCAGCAGTGTCGTGATATTGAGGACTTCTACAGCACGAGTAAGGCCAAGAAGGCCAAGATGGAGGTACCACAGGGTACCGGCGGTTCCACTCCCTGGAAGAGTAAAAATTTTGCGAACAAGGGCAAGGGTAAGCAGATGGCGGCTAAGCAAGCGCCAAATCAGTTTAGAAAGACTGCTACTCCGGGGAATGCCGCTAGACCTCCTGCTCCCAGATGTTCGGGATGCGGGAAGTCACATTTTGGGCCGTGTTCTACCGGGCAGTTGATATGCTTCCAGTGTGGCAAGGAGGGCCACTACTCGAGAGATTGCCCGACGGCGAGAGTTGCTGCAGTGCAGGCGGTGCCTTTGCAGATGGTTCCTACTGGGGCACCAGCAGTGCCACCTACTACGGGGCGTGTGTATACGTTGGACCGTCAGCAGTCGGACAGAGCTCCGAACCTGGTCAGAGGTACTGTTACCATTGGTGGATCAACTGTTGATGTGTTATTTGATTCCGGGGCAACGCACTCTTTTGTTGCTACCCCTATTGCTGTGGGGCTTGAGTTGCCCAGTGATGTGCTTTCTCCACCGATGCGGGTTACCACCGCCACCGGAGAAAAATGTTTGACCTCCACTGTTCACCGCGATGTAGCGTTTCAGTGGGATGGCCGTGACTTCTCGGTAGATCTGATAGGATTACCGATGGCCAACCTTCAGATTATTTTGGGCATGGATTGGTTGTCCAGAAACTGTGCAATGATTGACTGTTGTGCCAAGAAAGTGGTGATGTCTTCGGGTGGGTCCACAGCCAGTTCCTCACCGTTCATTTCAGTCCTGCAGGCGAGGAGGGCCTTGAGAGCAGGGGCATTTGGCTATGTCATGTTGGGAGGTTTGGTGAGTGGGACACAGGAGGATCTCACTGGCATTCCTGTGGTGAAGGAATTCCTCGAGGTGTTTCCTGAGGAGATTCCTGAGTTTCCACCACAGAGGGAGATAGAGTTCTCCATTGACTTATTGCCTGGTGTGGGGCCTATCTCATTGGCTCCATACCGAATGTCGCCACCAGAGTTGGCGGAGCTGAAGAAGCATATCGAGGAGCTTTCAGCGAAAGATTTTATTCGGCCGAGTGTGTCTCCCTGGGGAGCACCGGTCATTTTTGTGAAAAAGAAAGATGGGACCATGCGGTTGTGCACCGACTACAGACAGTTGAACAAGGTGACAATCAAGAACAAGTACCCTCTTCCACGCATTGATGATTTGCTGGATCAGCTCAGGGGTGCTTGCGTGTATTCCAAAATTGATCTCCGGTCCGGTTATCATCAGATACGGGTAAAGCCGGAGGATGTCCCAAAGACAGCGTTTCGCTCGAGGTACGGGCACTACGAGTACTTGGTGATCCCGTTTGGACTCACCAATGCACCCGCAGTGTTTATGGACTACATGAACAGAATCTTCCAGCCGTACCTGGATCAGTTTGTGATCGTCTTCATTGACGACATCTTGATCTACTCCAAGACGGAGGAGGAGCATACCGAGCACTTGAAGATTGTGTTGCAAGTGCTAAAAGAGAAAAAGCTTTATGCTAAGCCGTCGAAATGTGAGTTCTGGCTCAAGGCGGTGAAATTTCTGGGTCATGTGATTTCTGCTAATGGAGTTGCAGTTGATCCTAACAAGATTGAGGCCGTGATGGATTGGGAGAGGCCCAAGACGGTTACAGAAGTGAGAAGCTTCTTGGGTTTGGCCGGTTACTATCGGAGGTTCATAGAAGGATTCTCCAAGATGGTGCTACCGATGACTCGCCTTACCCGGAAGGAGACTCCATTCGTGTGGACACATGAGTGTGAGGTGTGTTTCCAGGAGTTAAAGGAGAGACTAACTACTGCTCCTGTGTTAGTCCTTCCTGATCCTGCGGAGCAATTCGAGTTATACTGCGATGCCTCTGGTAAAGGACTTGGCTGTGTGCTGATGCAGAAAGGGAAAGCGGTTGCTTACGCTTCAAGACAGTTGAAACCTCATGAGGAGAACTACCCGACTCACGACTTGGAGTTGGCAGCCATTGTTTTTGCTTTCAAGATTTGGAGGCATTACCTATTTGGCATGAAGTTTGCTGTATTCAGTGATCACAAGAGCCTGAAGTATCTGTTCGACCAGAAGGAGTTGAACATGAGACAGCGAAGATGGATGGAGTTCTTGAAGGACTACGACTTTGAGTTGAGGTACCATCCTGGCAAGGCCAATGTGGTAGCCGATGCTTTGAGTCGGAAATCCGTGAGCTTATCCAGTTTAATGATGAACGACTACGAAATGATCGAGAAGTTCAGAGACTTGAGAGTGAACTCCTTGTTTGGGGGTGCACTGCTTGAGATGGAGACAGCAGAGGTGATTAATGAGCTGATGGAAAAGATCAAAGAGGCGCAAGTACAAAGAGAGTGCCTTGATTATGTGAAGAACCAGGACGGTGTGTCTTGGAATGATAATGGTTTGCTGCTGTTCCAAAAGAGGATTGTTATTCCTCGAGGGCCATTGACCGAAGAGGTTATGACAGAGGCTCATAAAGGTCGGTTCACTATCCACCCTGGTGCCACGAAGATGTATCAGGACTTAAAAAGGAATTTTTGGTGGCCGGGCATGAAGAAGGACATAGCGGTCTACGTGTCCAAGTGTTTGATATGTCAGAAAGTGAAGATCGAGCACCAGAAACCGTCTGGTAAACTTCAACCTCTGGAGATTCCACAGTGGAAGTGGGAGGGTATTTCCATGGACTTCGTAGTGGGATTGCCTAAAACTCAGGCTGGTTGTGACTCTATCTGGGTCATTGTGGACAGATTGACCAAGTCTGCCCATTTTCTTCCAGTGAAGGTGAGCTTCACTACAGAGCAGTTGGCCAAGCTATATGTCCGCGAGATTGTGAGGCTTCACGGGGTGCCCGAGAGTATCATCAGTGATAGGGACCCGAAGTTCACATCTCGGTTCTGGGAGGCGCTGCAGGAGGCTTTTGGTACGCAGTTGAGATTGAGTACCGCCTATCACCCTCAGACTGACGGACAGACTGAGCGGACCATCCAGACATTGGAGGACATGTTGAGAGCTTGCACGTTGGAGCAGGGTTCTGCATGGGATAGGTACCTTCCGTTGGTTGAATTTTCATACAACAACAGTTTTCATGCTAGTCTGGGCATGGCACCCTACGAGGCGCTGTATGGTAGGAGATGTCGGACTCCTACTTGCTGGTCTGAGGTTGGAGATAAAGAGCTTTTCGGCTTGGACTTTGTCCAAGATACTACCCTTCAGATCCAGATGATCAGGGAAAAGTTGAAGCAGGCGCAGAATCGTCAGAAAAGCTACTACGATGTCAAGCATCGACCACTGGAGTTCAGTGAGGGTGAGCACGTGTTTGTGAAACTTTCACCTGTCACCGGTGTAGGACGGGCACTCGGCGTGAGGAAGTTGAGCCCGCGATTCATAGGGCCCTACCAGATCCTTGGTAGAGTAGGACCAGTTGCCTATCGACTCGCCTTACCTCCGAACCTAGCCAACATCCACGACGTGTTTCACGTGTCTCAGCTTCGAAAGTACATAGCAGATCCTTCGCACGTGGTGCAGCCGGATGATGTGGAGGTTCGGGAGAACCTAAAGACTCCCGTCGGACCACTCAAGATCCTCGATCGTGGCGAGAAGCAGTTGAGGAACAAGATCATTCCGATGGTCAAGGTGCAGTGGACTGGGCGTAGTCCCGAGGAGTGTACCTGGGAGCGAGAGGATGAGCTTCTCCGACAGTATCCCGACTTTCGAGACAGGTATGTTTCTGATTTTGAGGACAAAATCCTTAAAAAGGTGGGGTGAATGTAAGAACCCGCACCGCTAATTAAGGTAATTAGCGAATTAATTATGATAATTAGGAAATAATTCCATAATTGACCCTAATAATTAATATT
>JAVKPL010015063.1:0-93956 GCA_032173675.1 Gastrolobium villosum | reverse complement strand
AAAACACATCACATATCAACGGCGAAAATCACACAAATATTAAACAACAATTCCTATAACTTGATAGCTTGAAACGATATCACGAAATCGCAAGCTTACCGGCTCAATCTGTTTTTCCGTCGAAGTGACACCGACGTCAAATGCTTTTTCCGAAGCATCGTTCTTCGAATCGATGAACGAATCAGATCCATCAACTGGTTTCTTCACGGAACTACCACCAACAAGTTCCGCTACTTTGCGATCTTCTTCTTCGGCCGTGTTCGAAGGCCCTTCGCCTTGATTGCTCGTATCCTTTGGTGAGGTTCGGTTTGAGAACCGTTTTGAGCGTTGGCGAGAGTGGTAGGGTCAGGGTCAGGGTTAGGGTTAGGGTTGGAGGAGGTGGTGGCGTTTAGGCGAGAGAGTGCCTTGGAACGACGAGCTAGAAGGGATTTGAAGTCTTTGAGAGAGATTTTGGGATTTGGCATTAGCCATCGACGAGGCACGTCCGGAACTCGGTGAAGATTCCCTCTGTAGAGCGAAATTGCCACCATTCTTACCCCTTTTGCGTTTCCTATCATTTTCCCAACTCAATTTGGATTGTCATATAGGTTTCCCACCACACACCCAAAAACATTACCATCCATTAAAAAAAAGTTTTATTTAATCTCATGTCTTTCAAAGGAAATAAATTATCTCATCTCATAGATAAATTTATGGGCTCCACCACTTCAAAAAAAAAATGACACATTTATGGAAGGATGTATAGAGAGAAAACTTAATCATGTAACATGAAAATAGTTTTCTCTTAAAAAATATATATATTCAAGTTTTCATAACTAGAGTTTTGATATAAGAAATATTTGAATTATTTTGTATAATAATGTAATAAATTGTTTTGTGGAGTTCAATTTATTTGCCCTCATATTTCTCCAATGGAAAACCATGATGAATGTTAAGATAAAAAAAAATTCACATGGAATCCTTTAAGTCGTAATTTATTTAGGGGTAAAGTGTGTGTCATTTTAGGAGAGAGAAAGAGATAGATAAAAGAGAAGAGAGAGTTGACAAAAAAATAAAGGTGTGAGTCTCACCTCTTTGTGAGAGTGAAATGATATAAGTTGTGTTATCTAAAAGAATAAACACTTTTTCTTTTAGTTAGCCATAAATCTAAAACAATCAGTTCCATTATAATTTCGGACACATTAAAAAAAAAATTACAAACACGTATTACATATGTTACATTGTTTTCATTGTTGTTAAAATAACCTTTTTGAGTTTTAAGAAATAAAAGTAATTGGTATCTTATTTATTTGTAGTGAGTTTTTTTTTTAATAAACTTCAATCCTTTAAAAATCATATGTTACGTCTATTAGTTATTAATTGTAGCATTTAGTTGAATTTCTCATTTCTTATGTTGGACAGCGGTTGACTAGGGGCATTACATGTTGATACATGATAAATGCAACAAAATAATGATATTGCAAGTCCAGAATACACAATAAAGTAATAAAACTAGTCCTATTATTACCTTATTGTGAAATTATTATTAGGAAATTTATGATTCAGTAGTTGGATGGTTCCTCCATAAGGTGAGGGAAACTTAGAAACATCTCATTTTCTTGATCAAGCATGGCTTCTACGAATGAAATGCTAGGGGATGATGAAAATTCTAAGTCATTGCTTGGGGCTTGGTGTGATCTGAGCTCTTTCTTATTCCAACTTTGTCTCGTCACATTCTCTATTTGGCTCACCAAGTCCTTTGACAAGAAACCAGCCACCATATCTTGTTCTTGGATATCAGCAGGTGGTGCAAAAGCATCTTCTAGAAGAAAGTCATTCCAACTGAAGGGTATGTGTGAGGCTTCATGTGCTGCAGTAGAAGAAGTAGATGATGATGATGATGATGATGAGGAAGTTTTTGATAAGCAGCCTTCACCAAATATAGATGCTAATTCCATGCCATTTGAGGCACTTGTCATTGTTGGTATTGATTGAAACTGAGCAAGATCCATTGAGAGGTTATCACCATGACTTTGGTTAAAGAAAAAGCTATTTGGAGTTGGTTCCATTTTGAGAGGCACTTGTGGGAGGGTTTGATATGGCTCTGATTTTAACAGGATTGCATCCTTGAAGTCTTTATTGACAGGCCCAATTCGGGTACTACTTGGTTTCTGGCAACCACCAATATTTCCATAGTCAGCAATGAGTTTAGAGAAGAGCTTGTGTGTAACAGGGTCTATCCCCATTTGAGAGAGCTTCTTTTTCAGCTTTGTGTTCCAATAGTTCTTTACATCATTGTCTGTTCTCCCAGGAAGTTGCTGGGCTATTATAGACCACCTGTGAAAAGGTTGACAATTATATTTGTCATGAACTCAGCGGAATAAAAATAGATGGTATATTTTGCTTAGTAGAAGCGTGTAACATCATGTGGCACACACACAACAAACACAGCCAAGCAATAACTCTCAAGTGTTTTTTCCTAGCATCCCATCCCTCTTTCTTTCTTTCTTTTTTTTCGGATTTCTCCCTTGGTAATTCCATAGGTTCCTTATGGATTAATCTGGAGTTCGAGGTGAGTCCAGAATTAAGGCTTTAAACCCCTTCCAAAGATGGTGTTAGCGAGGATCAAACAGATGCTCTCATCCCAACCTACTCAGCTCTCATGCACCAACTGAGCTATCATCATTTGGTCCATCCCTCTTTCTATTGCCAAGAATTAACTCCGCAATACTGGTATACAAACTTTAGATTATGTAGATCATTCAAATGCAACAAAGAGAGAAATAAATAAGAGAACAACATCTGCAGGAGATTATAGCTGGAGTTGGAATGTTACTCCATAATAACAAGGAAACTTAAATGGTGATATCATATGATCTAATTTTTTGCATATGCAACAAGAGAAAGCATGTGCTAGATGACCATGACATGATAGGGTCACATAAGGCTGCATTAAGTCACAAAATAATCCACAAGTAAAGCAAGCAAAAGCTAGTTGAAGAACTAGCCCACATTTATTCACCTGCTACCAATGGCTGCGTGAAGCTTAATGATTAAATCTTCTTCTTGGGGTGTGAAGTTATCATGTTTAAGATCAGGCCTGAGGTAGTTAGTCCACCTAAGCCTGCAACTCTTCCCACACCTCTTAAGTCCTGTGTAAACGGCCTCAAATGCAAAACGTTAAGAAGTTGAAATGTGAGTTATAGAAATTCCATTAACTAAAAAGGGCCGACCCAGCCAGTTCAAATACCCACTTCGTGAGTGTCTGGGGAAGGGAATACTCTAGGCAGTCTTTCCCCTGCTTTTTGTAGAGGGACTGATTCGAACCCGCGACCTGACACACCACAGCAAGCAAGTTTACCGCTGAGTCAAGCCGGCCCTTCTTCCATTAACTAAAAGCTTTTTACAAAAAAAAAAAATATCTCTAACCTGCTTTTTTGGGGACAGAAGTCCAGTTACCAGATCCATGCTTGGAGACAAATGCAAGTATCTTTGCATCTTCTTCTGCTGTCCAAACACCCCTTTTGACACTGATTTTTTCACAGCATTGAGACTTCACCATCTTATCTTTTAATCAAAAATCACATGGGATTCTAAGTGCTTAAAAAATGCATATTAAAAAGAAAGAGATTATGGCAAGTGTAATAAGACAAGGACAGAGAGAGAGAGGTGTCTTATGCAGCTTCAAATAACTTTGTTCTGTAAACACTCTTTGTGAGGAAAGAGAGGATGAAGGAGATGGGTTTAAAGGTATCACAAGTGCTGAAGCAAGGAAAGCATGGGGACTTTGTTACAAATTAAACTTAATTTGCATGATGATTGTCTTCATTCACAACAAACAGCTTCAAAAGATATATGAAATAAAGATAATTCCACTCTCTAACCCAGCAATACTCACATGCTTGTCCCACAAGATCAGGTTTGAATCCGGTGAATTATTTGGTTAAACTTAGATTACATTTAAGTACATTAAATTATGATTGTAACAGATTGATTGGTTCATTGTCTAAATATAAATGACTAAATCTGGAATTTGTTATGTCATCACAAGTTTGATGAGAGTATTTATTTAAACTAAACATTCAACTAATTAAACTGATAGTATTGAAGACATTTTCAATTGTATACATTTAAAATTTGAACCGTCAATTCCGCGTGATATGCAATATTACAAAACCTTTAAATGATTGCAATCATGAGAGTTTTATAGAAAATAACATTTGAGAATAAATATTATTATTTTAATTTTATATTGGTAGTTCAAATAATTCCAATGACCTGAGAAAAAAGAACTTACGTGGGAACATTCCTAGATCCTAGTCCAATCTATGTTTGTGGGACAAGAAAGAACTCAACGTGGCGGGATTTGGGCCCTTGTTGAATCTTTCTTTCTTTTTCTGTTTATTTTTCTTGCAATGCTTCCTTTCAAAGATGGAAAAAAAAATGAGTATATAAAATTCTGTCATTTTAAATGAGAAAAAAAATAGATAAAGTAGGAGAAAGTGGATACAAAAATATATAAAAATATGAGTCTCATCTCTTTATGAGAATAAAATAACATAAATTATATTAATTATAATGACAAACGCTTTTTCCTTCAAATATTATATTTGATATGGACAAAAGTGACTCCCCAATGGTACGTAGGGAGATTATTTAGTCTGAACCGGGACCATCATTTGTTAGGTAGTCCCTTAATATAAATAGGAAGGTAAAATTGAAAAAAAGAGAAAATAACATGAATAAAAATAGGAAAAAAATTAATGTTGTGAGTGAGAGCACAAAAAATTTAATGGTCCTGGATCATATAAAATATTTCCGCAGAGCTAGGATACCTCTTCATCAATAAGGAAAGTCATCCTTTGAATTGCTTTTTTTTTTTTTTTTCCTTTGAAAAAGAAAGTCTTTTATCTAAACACAAAAGTTAATCATCCCATACGAAAAAAAGGCATTTTAGTATTTTGGGAGAAATTGATTTGGATGCAAAAAAAAGACAAGTAGTGATGAGAGACAGGTCAAGAACACATTGTTCACGCTGTGAGCCAACTAATGGTTAACATCAATATAAGCATAATTTTCTGCTCCGGATAAGTATAATGTGAATCGTGTATGTTTTTTTTCTTTTATTTTTCGTTGTGTTTATATTTAACTTCTGGCACACAGCCAATTAAAGCTTATATCCATGTATAAAAAATTATACTTTCCAGCTTAAGGGACAAGTACAAATAACTGGCCAACTCGGAAACCACTTCGAATAATCCAATGATGCTTCTTGCGACATGTCGCTTTATTATTAGTTGTGTTGTTTGATGACCAATACCAAGGTCATTAAAGCTGACTCCAAAGTTCATTTCCTGTTTTTTTTTTTTTTTATTCACTTATTATATACAGTTAAAATTAAAGTTTTCTTTTTTTTTAGTACAGAAATTAAAGTTTTCTTTACACAGGAAAAAACAAAATCTTTCCTTCCTATTCGTGGAAAAAATTTCAATACCACCCAAGTACGTTTGACCAACTGAAGTATCTCGCATCAACTTGCTGGCAAATAACGATTTTGGTCTTTTAACTGAGATAAAGAAATTTTTCTCTAATAACTTTAAAATAAAAGATATGGGAGAATCAGCCTATGTGATAGGAATAGAAATATTCCGTGATAGATCATAAGGATGGTTAGGTTTTTCTCATAAAACATATATTAATAAAGTTCTAGAGAGATTCAGAATGAAAAAACTGCTTATCATCTCTAGTTCCAATTCAGAAAGGAGATAAATTTAGTCTCATGCAATGTCCTAAAAGTGAATTGGAACGAAAAGAAATGGAAGCAATTCCATATGCATCATTAGTCGTGAGTTTAATGTTGCAAGGAACTAAAGGTCACATGCTTACTTATAGAAGGTTTAACAACCTTGAAGTGATTGGATACACAAATTCGGATTGTGCAGGATGCGTAGACACAAAAAAGTCTACAGGTAACCTTTTAGCTGAAGGAGCTATATCATGGAAAAGTGCGAAGCAGACTGTAATAGTGGCGTCCACTATGGAAGCTGAATTTGTGGCATGTTTTGAAGCCACGGTTCAGGCTCAATGGCTACGGAACTTTATTTCAAGGCTTGGATTGGTCGACAATATTGAAAAGCCGTTGAGAATCTATTGTGATAATTCTGCAGCACTCTTCTTTTTTAAAAACGACAAGTATTCCAAAGGTGCTAAACATATGAAATTAAAGTATTTTGCCGTTAAAAAAGAGGTTCAGAAACATAGAGTGTCTATAGAGCATATTAGCACCGATCTTATGTTAGAAGGGCCCTTGATAAAGGGAATACCGCCCAAGACATTTACTGGTCATGCATGTAAAATGGGCATTATGTCAGCTAGTGAATGATGAAAATTATAGCTATGCATTAAGTGTTGACACTTTGAGCTCATTGATGAAATATGTTTCTGTTATCGTCTTATTTTCAATTTATGTATTCATGCAAGTATATATGATGATATTGAAAATGTTTATGGTCCGTTATGAAGACATTATTATTGGACATAATATGTACTTCCTATTAAAGTATCATGTTAGGAAGAAGAGTCAATATAGTAGTACATGGAAGGGACTATGCCAACTTGATAGCATACAACCGCCATGACTCATGTTGATTTTATTTCTAATAATGAATTATGATGACGTCAATGTATGGAACCTTTAGCCTAGTAAATGCACATTATAGTGAATGTTAATTAAATCATGAAGTGACACCTTATGACATGAGTCAAGTGTGAGAATGTAAAACTATTTGTGTCTCATGTGTAATGTGTGTCAATTGGTTTAATTAATAATAAAAGAGGCTTTATGTTAATTGACGTTTCGCATTAATGGTAATTGGCGTTTTGACGTTTTCTATTATGGTAACGTTTCGCATTAATGGTAATTGATGTTTTAACGTTTCGCATTAATGGGAAGTTACCGGGAGTTATTTGAAATTACGTAACTTGTGACATGGTTCAGTTATATAAAGAGAAAAAATGGTGAGTCTCTGATTATGATTATCTCTCAGGATTTCTCTCCTTCATGGTCTGCCCATAAAAGTTGTATCAGATCTCTGTCATAGACGATACAAGGAAAGCAGAGGGTAAAGCCTCTGAGAAACAATCTTCCATCATCAAAGTTCTTTCGCACTAATGGAGAAAGGTACGCTCTTATGTGAAAATCATGAATTCTCAAGATCCTGTATCATGTTCTTGAATGGGTATTGTTGAACATGAATTATTAATTTTCTAATGAATATCTTACAAGTAGAGTTAGGTTATGTAACATAACAAAACCCATTGTGTAATCACCCAAATGAAATTGTAGTCTTGGATTTCATAGACAAACTAGGACATTACACTGGCTCGATGATTCAGTTAATAGACTTACGTGTATTGGACGAAGAGTGTTTTTATTTTTCTTAATATATTTATCAGGGAATAATAAAGTCTCAATATTTTTAAAACTCTGTGAAGTAAATCATGCACTTTACAAAAAAGTTTAATTTTCATCTATGCCCAAAAAATCATAAGGGGAAGAAAAACATCAAGGGGACATTTGGTATAGGAGAAAAGATTTTTAACCAGGAACTAAAATTTGCAGAGAAAATGGTTGGAAGTTTTTTTAACCGGGTAAGTTAAAGAAAGGTGTTTGGTATGACAAATTTTTTTAGAAAAAATTGGATGAATTTTACTGATGTTATGTTTGAATGATTGTAAAATATTGACGGAAAAGTGAAATAAATTTACCAAACTACCCCAAAAGTCTTGTTCCACACCTATTAGTAAACTAATCAGTTGAGGGTCGACACGAAACTTTTTTAGGATAATTTTGTCTTACAACAATCTGATAGCTTCACCAATGCGAAGCAAAACAATTTTTCCATACTGTCATTGTAACAGCCCGTTGCACACCGGTATTATTAACATTAATTATGATAATAAGCGCAGTTACAATCACAACGATTCATTTATAAAAATGCGAATAAACTTTTTCCGATTAAAATCTGTGATCGTAACTGAAACACTAGCGGAAGACTTACTTAACTATTTATACACTTTATTTTATCACATACAAGATACTAAGGGGTTCCCATAAACCCACTTAGCCAATTCCTCACTTTTACGTTTTTACCACTTAACCAGATTTGCTAATTTATTTTTCTACGAACACAAAACAAAAATATAAACTTAGACTCCAGGTTATCTTTTTTCCTTATTCAATTACCTTTCTAACAAGCTATCACACACTCGATTCCGAGCTCGTGAGCTCCGGTTATCGCCGTTTGAAGTTGGACAAACAACATTGCCTACCAACTCCAAAACAGCCTAAAACCTCCAATCTTCACGGAATAAAATGCACCTAACCGCCCAGCCAATGACTCTCAAACTTTTGCACCATAAACTAGACACCTCAAACTTCGATTTGATATATCGTACGCTTAATTTGACCAAGTAACGAAGCGGGAATTAATTTCCCAAAACTACCTCAAATCTGCCCACTAAACAAGACAGAACAGGGCAGAAAATGACAACAGCCCCCATGGGCTGCGCACACTACCAATGATCCTAGGCTTTTGACACAACGTAGGGGACATCTTAAGCTTCAAAATGGCGTATGGCACGTCCCAATCGGACCACTATGGAGAGAGATACGCTCTCCCAAAGTTCACCCAAAAACTGCCAATTCTACAGAAAATTCGCCAGAGTTTCCTTTGTATTTCCTAAAATCTCCAAATTTGCATGAGCTGTTTAACACCACTAATACACCTGAAATCCAGCAAAATCCAATGGGTGGCACACACAAGGACCAACAATGCCTTGGGGCACTTACAACCCAATCCAATATACTCTTAAAACATAAGCAGTTTACTTTGAAATCTTTTATAGTTTCAATCACCAACTTTCAATTTCATACATAATTCATCATACGGATAATCATAAACCTAAAATAGGCCTAAAGCCCTTCCATCATAATAAGTATACATCCATGGTATATTTATAATACTGAATTACAATTACACTTACACTTTAACTTCAATTTACAATAATCCACATATTACAACTTTACTTAACAAATGAATTCATAATTAAAATGACAATTATGATACACTAAAGCAAAATATGCATCACCACTCCACTCATCATCATGCGGGCTTCTTGCCCGCTGCTCCATATCCACTGGTACATCCTGAAATGAATGCCCCGAGACGGGGTGAAATATACAGATATATCTCAGTAACCAAGAGGTTCTGGAGAAAACTCCGCCCAATGGTTCACTTCGATGTATATCAATAATATAAAAATAACACCACTGTTATAAAACGGGATAAAGCAAGGGATTTAGAGAAAGGGGGATATATATCAGAACAATTACGACATGCGGGATGGTAGCTACCAATACCACGCCATGTCCTCGGCTATACGCCTATGGGTACTACCCCTGGCGTGTTAAGAGAACAACCCACCAAGGTACCCCTTCCAACCATATACACCCGAGACAACCTAGTGTGCTCCTATCCGGATAACACACCACGACCCTGGGTCAATTGGAACTCCCTCTCAGAGACCTATCCAGTGGAAATCCGGAAACACTTGCCCGAAGGCTAAAAATATCTACTGGCCAGAGATCTGGTACAGAAGTACCCACTGTGATAATGCACATGCATGCTCATGTTGTTCTACACTACTCATACACACTTCCTACTGTTGCCATCAACTAGCAAGGTGGAACACAAAAGGGGAACAAGCCCCAGTACCAAGAGGTTACCTTTCTTTTTCCTTTCACTGAGCTCCGCAGAACTCCACTTACAGCTTGATTCACAGGGAACGCCTACACAGAGGACAATTCCACACACTTAGAACTTTAAACCACTCATGAATCTCAACATAACATGTGTAACTCACATCACTTACCTCAATCCACTTGATCCAGGACCACGGGCAATCCACTGTTTCACTGTTCCAAGTCTATATCCACGTACGGCAACCTGTACAACTATGCACAGCCATCAGTTTCAGTCAAAATACGTCAAAACGCGAAAACGTCAGATTTCCTCTCCCCTCCCTTAGGGTTCGGCCAACATAGTGTTATTTTGGGTTTTATTTTTCTAAATTTTCTTTCTCATTTTATTTCACTTACTCAGGTTACCCAAGGGCTAGTTCAATCGCCGTTTTTCGGTTTTACGACTTTTACGCAACGTTTTGCGAAATATTACACTTTAGGCACATTTTGCCACTTTCAACACTTATTATCTTTACATTGATCCTTCCACATGCCAATCACCACACAACCCATCTAATAACTTTTCCATCACACAACACAACACCAAAGTGTTCTAAAACATCAATTTGCTCAATTATACATCAATGGCCGAATCTTGGTTAGCCAAACCAAGGATTTCCACTCAATTCGTATGGCCCACAAATCACATAATCACTTCATATCATCATATAATCACACTACAATTCACTATACCACACATTAACACAAAACTCAAAAATCCACTTCATGCACTAATTTTTTTCTAAGTTAAAATCCATTTTTTTCGCTTAAAATTTTCATTGCATTTCTTGCATTAATACATCATTCTAAGACATTATCATCTAATAGACATTTTCCATTTGAGCTCTCTAACACCACATATCACAAAATCCCTCTTTAGGGTCAATTATCACAACTCAAAATTTAACCAATGAAATGTTGAAATAACTCACCTAATTGAACGGTATAAGGCTCCACCTAAGTATACTCCACCATTGGAGCATTTGAAATCAACATAATCACCCTTTTTGCATGAAAACCGCAACCTTGTAGGGCATGAATCTCCTCACACACTCAATTTCAAGGCTAAACAAGGCTACCAATTGGTTTAGGAGGTGTTTTCCATCAAGATTCAACACAAACTTTGTTGAATTTGGTTGAGTATTGCTTGGTTTAGAGGAAGGCACAATTTGCGCAAAAATGGGGGTGTTTGGGCTGTTGGTCCGCGGGTGGAGGAGAAGAAATGAATGGGAAGGAAGATGAATAGTAACTTTTAAGTGTTTATTTGACTTTAAGTGGGACCGGATCCCACGTGATTTAAAACTCACCCGAATTTCCCTCCGATCATCACTAAAATTCACAATTTAAAAACCTATTGGGAAATTATAATTTTTCATCTTAACAAAATTCTTTAATTTTACTCCCTCAGATAAATTTGGAGCTTTCCGGTTGTTCGGAAAAACACTGCTTTAAGCTACAGCGCGCTCCGTTGACAAACTTCCACAAATTGACTTAAATTCATCAAATAATATCAGAAATCATATTTCCTATTTCTAGGGACCATTTAAAATTAAAATTTGAAACCTAGAGCTCAAAATTTCACTGGCACGTTTTACGGTGCAATCTGACTGCTGTATTTTTACCCGCGAAAAACACTATTCACTGATTTTTCTGAAACTTGCCTATCCACTCAATTTTTCGTTCTGAATCCATTTTCAGGCTTATTTTTATCATCTGAGACCTTCTGCTCAATTTTTATCTTCCTAGGGTTGCGTGTTGGCTAATTACCGTTTTGCCATTTCTTTGTATTTTGGCCTAATCTTTGGGATTTTCACTAATCCTTCACTTACTTTCTCACTTAACACTTTATTATTTAATTTAGAATTGTGAGGTGTTATAATCACCCCACCTTTTAGAATTTTGTCCGCAAAATTACATCTTAACGGTCCCGTAACACGGGGTGTAATCAAAAATCTCATTTCGGTGGTATCCATGATTACTTAGTCCTCCATAAACTTGATAATTTCGGGTATCTGATCCCTTAACTCATTATATCTTTCACTGTTTCCTTAAACCACTGTTGCTTTTTCACTCACTGTAATTCATCATATACTCATTTTACACTTGTCATTTATGGTGCCACAACCTTCAATTCGCAATACTTTAAGCTCTTCACGGCTTGCGGTTACACTTTCACCAACTTGTAGATAATAGACGACCACATTACAATTTATTTGTCTCACTTCATCTGTCTTTCTGACCCAATGCCGTTCCAAAAAATCTCTAGTTGTTTCCATAATAGGCTTTAACCGTTCTCCTGTATCTTCACACTTTCTTTAGCACTTAACTCTTTTCGCTATCCTCACTGTTTCAACCATACTCATACATACTAGTCCTTTCCATTACTGTTACTACTCTTATGATTTAGTTGTTTTCTTAACTTTCATCGAAGCACATCCTTTCTAGGTTCCAGGGCACTTTGTCGTTTCTTATGATTTCGACTCACATTAAATTTTATTCTCATATACTTTGTTTTTCGTTGTCACGTGTCTTTACCTCTCCTTAGGTACTCATAACCATATCTTTCTCTTCATGATACGAAATTTACAATCCTCACAATAGTTTATATCTTCGAATAACCTTTTAAGGTCTTTTAACCACACACACTCCTGAATCTTTCCATCTAGTAGTCATATTCATAATTTACTTTCATTGTTACTCTTTTCATTAACTGAAACATCTCAACTTTATCAACTCAGTCAGCTCAATTCTATACTCAGACCTCTCACAGTCTAAACACCACACTCATCAATGTCCTCATATCGAGGACTCATGGTTAATATTTTCACCCACTAATTATTTTTCAACTTTCGTTCCACACCGATGTTTCAACTTAACTATATGTTCCACTCATTTATACCTCTTTCTCGTAATCATCATCATTTAATCCTAGATGTCATATTCAAAACACTATTACTTTACAGCTTTACTCACTTCCACTAAACACTTTGGAACGAATCAATTTCCGACCCACTTCACTATTAACTGATGGACTATTCAAAATGCCACACCATTCATATACAATTCCTATTCACTAGGAATCCTTGACACTTAATTATCAAATCACTTAAAATTAATTCCATTATTGCCACTACTTCTATAATTCACCACCAGTTGGTATATCAGTTTCTCAGAATATTCCAAGTTACTACAAACACTCATCCATACGTCATTAGTACTTAATCCGAACATCATCAACACTTTGCATTTTCCACACACTTTCCACCATAAGTAGCATATACGATTACATAAAACACTTCTCAATCTACTTTACCAGCAAAACCAAACTATTCACTTTTTGGTAATCAATTACAACTATAGTTCCCATCTATTAATACACGTTCGCACTTGACTCTATTTCGATTTATCTTTTCCTTAGGGCTAACAATTCACTGTTTTAACCTGAAATCTTGATCATCACTAGTCTTCCCAGAAGGACACTTACTCAATCTGTCAACTTTAACTCACGTTATTATCCCTTTGCACTCAAAACTACTCGTCCGTTCTTGCACTGACAATTATACCTCAGCTCACTAACAAATCTTATCATTTTCATCTTGTCATTACACATTAACTCCTTTGCTGACCACATAATTCCACACTCTCTGCACACTTTACACATCAGTTCTTTCATTAACCTCTTACTTTCGCACTTTACTGTCACTTGGTTCGTATACTAATCACTTGATTTCACATTAGGTTGTACCTTAGCTCATTCTCTAATCATATAATCTCACCTTATTGTTATACAACAATAACCCGTAAAATCATGCCATCGTTTTAGTCCATTGCCTGCTACGGCTCACATAACATATGCTCAATACTGTAGAGCAACTCATCAATTTTCCTGATCACTTCCACCCTTGGTGGTTGTAGAATATCTCTTTACCTTGAAAATGACTCTACTCCGTCTGTCACTCCATATCAAATACCAATATTTTCATAAGCACACTACTATTAGTAGTACTTATATATACCACAAGATCATAATTTCTTTACAATTCTCATTACTGTCTTACCCATGACTGTACATCTCAACCATCCTGTTCATTTATCACTGATACATCTGCCAATTTGAGTCGACATCCACTAACTGCAATAGTGCCTTCATGGTACATATATCTTGTGTCATCCATGACGATTCCTTCAGCAGACAGCAGTTCCCTAACTAAAAAACTAGAACTCGGTGATTATTATATTTTTCCAGATAAAAAAAATCAATAATATAGTTTTTACATAACCGTTTGAGCCGCAATAGGAAGAGTGACCTATAAATAAGGCACCAATATAGTAGTAAGTGAAATTAGTAACAATATTTTCAGTCCTACTCCCATTCCCGATATGGAAAAAAATAGAAAAGGAAATAACGGTAGTACAAATATGTTAACTTTTTCATATTTGATAGAAGAGTTAGTTATATTTATAAACTTTTTTTTTTATAAATGTTTATATATTATACTATGTATTTTAGGTACTACATACTCATAATAGATAAGGATGAAAGTGGGCTGGGCTGGGCCAAATTTTATCCTAAAAGCCCAAGCCCACGTCAAAAAATTTCAATTTGACCTCGCTCAAGTCTAGTACGAGTCTAACTGTTAGCCTGGTTTAACCCGCTTAAAAAAAAAAATAAATGGACCGGCCTAGCCCGTTAACATGTTAATTTTTAACTTTCAAGCATAACCATTAATCAACTTTACAAAATACTCAAATTCTGTTGTTAAACCAAAAATCATAGTTTCAACGTCAAACAGAATCATGAACCACAACAACTCATACAATCTATATTTAAGTCACTTTCAAAAGCAAAATGTTCAAACTAAATAATATATATTTCATCATATTGAACAAACAAATCCATACTATATAAATTAAAATAACTATATGAATCCAACAAACACATCATGATGCTTGTAGTAAGTATAACCTCTTCCAAAAACCTTTTAATATATTCATATACACAATCTAACATGTTGAGATGTTGGTTCCTCCTACATAACAAATAAATTCAGATTTCTATTAAAATATAATCGAATATAATTAAGTTATAAATAATTGCAATTGATTAAATCTATATCTTTTCTTTTTTCTTCAAGGCATACTTATTTTATTTAAAATAAATAGTATAATATAAGCCGACCTGTAGGTTTATAGGCCAAGCCTTGTGAAAGTGAGCCTATGACCTTTTTATTAAACGAGCTTTTTCAAGACCTAAGCCCGACCTATTTTACGAAATATACTATGTCAGGACTGACCTAACATAGGCCGAGCCGTAGGCTCCTATAGGACGGCAGACCCAATTTCACCCCTAGTCATAGATAACTCATAAGACATAATATAATTTGTAAAAAAAAAAATATAAATATAACCATATTCTTTAATAAAAAAATGTACCAAAGATTTGATACCAACAATATTTTCGTTAGGGCATAATCCCTCTACCACCTTCCATCACGAGTCATTAGTCATTTTTACACTAATTATTAAGGAAATAAAAATGTAAATTTTTTCTTTGTATAGATGGGGAAGATTATAGTTACAATCTTTTTTTTATAACCTCTTACAACCATACCTTATCACCATTAATTTTCGTCAATCAACGGTTATCATTTTAGCAAATTAAACTCATTAATTAATTATTAATTCACAATAAATGATAACCGTTGATTGTCAGAAATTAGCGGTAATAAAATATAATTGTAAGAGATTGTAAAAAAAAATTATAACTATAACCTTCCTCTCTTCATAAATAATTATAAATTTTGTAAAAAAAATATCTTGCATCTGTAAAATTTATAGAAGAAAAAAAAAATGAAAAAAATGGAAAGCATCTGTTCCCTAAAAAAGGACGTTAAAGTAAAAGAATCCGTTGGCGACTAGGTTTAAGGCTGGATGGGGTCATGGGGTCATGGACTCATGGTTGTCCCATTCCACGGCCACTAGAACGAAATTTCAATTCCACTATTTATTACGAGTGTGTACTTTCATATCAGTGTCAAGTTTGAAATTTAATGTCTCATATGAGAGATGAGAGTCCTTAGATTAAAAAAAATATGCTTATAAATCAGAGTCATTGATCTTTTTTGATTTAATAACTCTCAGATGAGATGTCAAATTTCAAATTTAACAGTAGTGCAAAAGATCCTACCTCATTTATTAGCAAGAGAAGGATATTCATTTATTAGTAAGAGAAGGATATTATAACAAGTAAGTTTGTGTTATTACCAATTAATCTTACTGTTAGATCGTGTTATGTTGATCCATTATTATTATTATTATTATTATTATTTAGCGTTTCAAAATTTCAAATCCATCGCCGTTTCTCGTCATTATTATATCATAGAATTTTCCTTAGTCGGTGTCTTTCTCTTTCTCCCTATGTTCTTGTTCTCTGACGTGTTGACGTGTTTACGTTGGAGCAGATATAGAGAGAGATATAGAGACATAGAGAGAGAGTTACACAGTAATCTTCAGCAGCGGCGGTTTTGTTAACGTGGCTGCTAAAATAGAAAACCTGAGAGAGATGAAGAGGAAGTTTGAAACTTTGGTTTGGTTAACGAGGAAAAGATCGATTCAGTTTCTGATTGGACTTGGTCTCTTGTACCTTGTGCTGTTCACGCTCGAAATCCCCTTCGTCTTCAAAACCGGGTTCGGTGCCGTCACAACTCGCCCTCCGAGCCTACTCAGCGAGGAGGACGACCACACCGAAGAGAGAGAAGCCCCAACTCGCCCCTTCAAAACGGTTTCCAACGCGCACCCACCGAGTCAACTCGCTCGCCGGAAAATCATCTCCGGTTTGGTTTTAAACGACGCGACGTTCGACCTGAGCGGGAAGGACGGGTCCCTCGAGCTCTACAAGCTAGCCAAGAACGCACGCGAGGTTGGGTTGAACCTTTGGGAAGACATCCAATCGGGTAACCCGCGAACCGTTTTGAAGAAGCCAGAGAACCGGTCGGATTCATGCCCGGGTTCGGTGTCGGTATCCGGGTCGGATTTCTCGGGTTTGGTGGGGCTTCCCTGTGGACTCACATTGGGGTCCCACATAACGGTCGTGGGGAAGCCGTTGGCGGCGCACCCGGATTTCGAGCCGCGGATATCGGTGGTGAAGGAGGACAATGAACCGGTTATGGTGTCTCAGTTCGTGGTGGAGTTGCAGGGTCTGAAGACGGTGGATGGTGAAGACCCTCCTCGGATTTTTCACTTTAATCCGAGGTTGAAGGGTGATTGGAGTGAAAAGCCCGTGATTGAGCTTAACACGTGCTACCGCATGCAGTGGGGTGCTTCTCTCAGGTGTGATGGTTGGAAATCCAAGGCTGATGATGATACTGGTGAGTTAAGAAAATCAGTTTTGAGTTTTTAAATTTTATGTGTGTTGTTGTTTATTTGTTTCTATTTTGATATTATTGATTGATTGTGATAAATTGAGTTGTTGTTTACAGTTGATAGGCAAGTGAAGTGTGAGAAGTGGATTAGGGATGATGAAGATCATGGAGAGGAGTCTAAGGGAACATGGTGGTTGAATAGATTGATAGGTCGCTCAAAGAAAGTAACAATTGATTGGCCATTCCCGTTTTCTGAGAATAAGCTTTTTGTTCTTACTATTAGTGCTGGAATGGAGGGTTATCATGTTACTGTTGATGGGAGGCATGTGGCTTCTTTTCCTTATCGCACTGTGAGTAATAAATTGATTTCAACTTTGTTAACCTCTTAACCTGAAGATTGATTTGCATGATTTTCTTAATTTTAATTTTGCTTTTTGATTTTTACAGGGATTTGCTCTTGAGGATGCCACCGGGCTTTCTTTGGCTGGAGACATTGATGTCCACTCCATATTTGCTGCATCTTTGCCTTCATCACATCCTAGTTTTGCCCCGCAGCGGCATCTTGAATTTTCGACGAGATGGTGTGCTCAGCCACTAACTGGCTCCGGTGTAGAATTGTTCATCGGCATCCTCTCGGCCGGAAACCATTTTGCTGAGAGGATGGCTGTGAGGAAGTCATGGATGCAGCATAGGCTTATCAAGTCTGCAAAAGTGGTTGCTCGTTTCTTTGTAGCACTGGTAATGGTGACTGGTTGACAAGGTTTTTATTTTTGAGGTTATGGTTTCATTTCTGATGTTCAGTTTGGGTTTCTTAAAATTTGATTGAAATTTTGACAGAGCCCGAGAAAAGAAGTTAATGCAGAGTTGAAGAAGGAAGCAGAATTTTTTGGTGATATTGTTATAGTGCCTTACCTGGATAACTATGACCTTGTTGTGTTGAAAACAGTGGCCATATGTGAATATGGGGTGAGTTGTTAATTGATTAAAAAAATTGAGTTTGAAATATGAAGAATTTTTTCTATGATAAATGAGATGTGCTTTTTTTGGGGGAATGAAATATGAGATGTGGTTTATTGTTCATAGGTTCATACAGCTTCTGCTAAGTATATCATGAAAGGTGATGATGACACTTTTGTAAGAGTGGATGCTGTTATCAATGAAGCAAGGAAGGTTCCCGATGATAAGAGCTTTTATATTGGGAACATTAATTATTACCACAAACCCTTGCGCTATGGTAAATGGGAAGTGACATACGAGGTAATCAGAACCTATTCCAATGCTTTTGTTAAGATTTAAGGAGGGGTAGCTGTCTGAAAAAATTTATGAATTTGGTTGTATCTTAATGTCAATTTGGCTGTATATACCATGGTCCTTAACCGTGTTTGCCACACACACATATAACAACACCGATTGTGATTGATATAACTTCTGACCCCATGGTTTCTTACTGTTGCCACATTCAACTTCTTGCTGGAAAAAATTGTGTATTTGAATAATGATTTTCTTTTTTTGTTGCCTTTTTTTTTTCAGGAGTGGCCAGAAGAGGATTACCCACCCTATGCTAATGGACCGGGTTATATTTTGTCATCTGATATTGCACGCTACATTGTATCTGAATTTGAGATGCATAAATTAAGGGTTAGTAAACACAATTTTTACTGCACATTTTTATCTGTACTTTCATGGGAGCAGGATTCCCATGAAGCCCTTTCGTTTGAAATTTTTGGCTAAAATGTTTCGGTGATTTGCTCTTTTATGCAGTTGTTTAAGATGGAAGATGTGAGTATGGGAATGTGGGTAGAGCAATTTAACCGCACAAAACCAGTACACTACTCTCATAGCTTGAATTTCTGCCAGTTTGGTTGCATAGAAGACTATTACACAGCTCATTACCAATCTCCAAGGCAGATGATGTGCCTGTGGGATAAATTGCAAAGGAAGACAAGGCCTCAATGTTGTAATATGAGATGACCATGAAGTATATGTTGTCATCATCTTTGAATCCAGTGAAAGGGACCAAGAAAACGAGTTTTGCAGTGAAGTCATAGCATCGAGTATTGTATATAACTGTGGAGCTTGGTTAGTTAAACGTCCACCTGTATAAAATGGCCTTTTGAATCTCAGTATTTGTTATTGTTTTTGGCCCCTTTTCTGGGGTTCTCAATTCTTTTGGGACGGAATTGGAAGGAATATGAAGATGGGAGAGGAATGTATTATTGATGCTGATAACAAGTTCTGTGAAATAATTTGAAGCATAGAAGATATAGATCAATTCTTACATCAAGACAAGTGCTTTTTGCCGGTTCTCTAATTTTATGCTCCCATTTACATTTATTTTTAACCAGTGTCTATTCATATGCATGTGCATGCTTTGATTTTTGGTTCTGGAAAGGAATACAGAAACAGAACATCATAGAACGCTAAAAAGGCTTGACGATGACTTGGTCTAATTACAATAGCAAGTAACAATTCTGCCCTTTTCTTTTGGGTCATATGATAGTAGCTTGGTCTTCACTATAAAGGCTGGCTTAATGAGTCAACTCTGAGATAAGTCCTTTGTAAGCAAAAATTAAAATACAGTGTGAAAGCTTGTTTGAACACTAGTTTTCAATATTTAATAACAGTAGGAAAAGAAGAAAATATCAAATTACTCGTCTTTTTGCAAATAGGATGTTAAACTTCAATTTCGTCTTAACTTCAAAGTTCATTTATTATTTGATGGCATCGAGGGATAAATCTTTGTTACAATTATTGTACCCAAGTGAGTACAATTTTTTTCCATTTTTAGAAAAAAATTTATCACTTTTCAAAAAATTTCAAATTTATTTTTCCCGCATGTTGCACTTTTTTCCAAAAGTGGAAAAAATTTATACCCACTTGGGTATAACAGTTGTACCAAAGATTTATCTGTATCAGAGATAAGAAAATATTTAATATGGTTCATACACCTAAGCACGGATACGTGAATTGAAAAAAAATTTGCATGTCGGACACGCGTCCGACACGCAATCAACATTTGGGGAAACTCTCCGACACATTCCTCGGACACGCGGTCAACGCTAGGACACGCTCGGACACGTTTTTTTTTTTTTAAACTTAATTTTATTTTGTTAACTAAATATAAAAGAAATAATTTATAAATTAATTTTTTTTGTTATGAAATTTGACACAAAAAATTAACAAAGTACGAAAAATTATTTATATTTATATTTATGTTATGAAATTTAAATATTTGATTGGTTATATGACTTATTATGGACTCTTATATGTATTAAATATAAATTACATTATATGTATTAAAAATTTTATTTAATATCAAAACGTGTCCCAACGTGTCCAAATATGACATTTTTTAGAATTAACGTGTCGGCGTGCAGAGGTGGAGTCAGCCTAACAATTTAGGTGGTGCCAGAAAATTTGACATATTAAATTATTAAAATATTTATCAGGAATTATATAAATTTATCAGGAAAAAATTTACTATGAGTTCTAGTATAGTGATCTAAATTATGTACTAAATAATATCACATAACATTCAAAATTCAAATGAACAATTATCATTGATTATATATCAAATAAAAAATATAAAAATACACTAACCTTCTCGGTAAGCATTTCAAACATAAGAATTTCACTTTCCTATTACAACATAATAAGTAATGAACCAAATATTGTCCTAAAAATATGAAAACAATCAAATATAATAATTAAATGTATAATAAGCATTGTCCTTCGTCTCATATTCATTTTCTCTGTTCCTTAAATTTTTAATATCTCTCGTTAGAGAACATCGCCTTATTTGCAACAACCATAAGCACGAAGGAAAGTTCTCACATTTGAAAATTAGGTTTTTGACTATTTTTCATGTTTCCAATAACCCAAAACAAAATAGTTTATTAAACCTTCATATTCGATGACTATAGACCTGTTATTCGTTTGGTTTCATGATTGTTATTTTCAAGGGTTAAGTGTGTATCCTTTTAAAGGACACAAATTGTGTCATTTTATTTTTTAACATTATGTCTTACCGGTAAAACATAGTTATAACATACAAAACTATTTTCATGAAAAATTATTTTCTCTCTCTACACGTCAGTTGAAGTGACTGAGGAAAGAGGAAAAAAAATCAATTTTTTATATTATAACTACGTCTTACCAGTAAGATATAGTGTCAAAAACCAAAAAGACAAGAAGTTCTGTCCTTTAAAAGGACAAATCCTTTTCTCTACTTTTAAGGGATTTATTTGAGCCCAAATTCTAAAATAGGTCAACTAATCATTTTTGTGATTGAGTTTAGAAGTCTTTCTTTTTTAAAATAATAAGAATAAGAATAAATAATAAAACTAATTAGAATAAAGCGGAAAAAAAATATACGAGATAAAAAATAAAAGAAGATGAAACACAAAAATAACATATTGTACACGTTCTTTATTATTTATTTGCATTTAGATAATTTATTGTTACTTTGTATTGAACATTTGATTTTCTATTTAGGTGGTGCCAAATTATAATTTGAAGCTTGATTAATTATAACTAATTATGTAATATATGTAATAAGTAAAAAAAATAAAAAAACAAGCAGGTGCCTTGGCATCAGCAGGCACCTGCTGGCATATGGGCGGCTCCGCCGCTGTCGGCGTGTCCCGTGTCCGTACATCATAGCTCATAACATTAATTTTCTCTTTCCCTTTTTATCCCTATTATTTTCTCATTTTTCTAATTTTACCCTCCTATTTACACTAAAGGACCACCTAAGGTGGTCCCGGTTCACTCTAAATAATCTCCAGAAATAGCACAACCAGGTAATTAATTATAGGGGAAAAAACGATCATAATGTAACAGGACATAAGAAAATTTACCTACTCTCACATTGGTTTCTGCATTTACCTTTTTTATTTTTTGTTTTAATTATATGTACATGCTTTTTTATTTGGGCAGGAAATTTGTTTTTGATTCCTATTGCATGATATTAGCTTTACCTTAATTATATTGATAAAACTTTTGTGGAGATCAACTCCTTACAACT
Source organism: Gastrolobium villosum (assembly GCA_032173675.1). Classification (NCBI taxonomy): domain Eukaryota; kingdom Viridiplantae; phylum Streptophyta; class Magnoliopsida; order Fabales; family Fabaceae; genus Gastrolobium; species Gastrolobium villosum. Next base: position 71,788 of record JAVKPL010015063.1, on the reverse strand, counting down.
AGACAACCGAAAAAGAAAAGAAATAATTAGACTATTTTGCTGAAAGATTCAATATATAACATATAACAAAGAAAAAATAACATAAACTGTTGAGCACCCTATATGAGCTGCTAAACCACTACTTTTCTGAATGCAAATACCTGCCTCTCACATTCTCCAGCACCCACTTATATCCTCACTACTCACCTTGTGTCGAATCTTCCGCCCACGCACTCCCCACTAACCCTTCTCCATTCACAGCTTGCCATGTGACCTCACCCATAACTAGCTTTCCTTACTCATCTTCTTTTACAATTCTTTTTGTTTTGCTCCGGTCCCTTCCATCAGTTGGCCTATTTCTTTCCTTTCTAGTCAAAGGGCCTTATTGGCAATCATTATTGCAATGAGTTTTACGTATCCAGTAATAATTCTCAGTCAGTTGATTTATATACTTATTGGTAAATTAATTTATTATTGAAAAAACTTATTTTATCAAACAGAAATTACTTGCGATCCAATAACCCAACATAATTTGGTGCCAGTGGAGGTGAAACCGGTGACCACATTGGTCTATCATATATATGCCAATAAATTAAAATAAATAAATAAAAATACTAGTTTATTTTCCACTAGCAAAATCAAGAAACCTAAAAATAACGAAGTAATCAAAGGAAAAAAAAAAAACTACACAAGGCTTGGTAATCTAAAAGCCATATCTATTTAAAGTTACAGTACTTGTTAACAGTTTTTATACATCGATTGGATGGGCTAAATAACACCCAACAAATTCTCATTCATTTTCGTAAACCCTTTGAATGTAGAAAATACTAAGTAGTTAAAAAAAAAAAATGACTACCTAATCTACACAACTCAGTATTATCATGCTACTTCAGGTGGCAAACCATGCACCAATGGCTGCTTAGATTGGCCATAGGAAGAGAATAGGTCGTAACTTCCTTTGGTGCACATAACAAAATTTATATTTCTATTATCATACACATTGGCTTCCCTGATAGAAAACTTTATAGATCATCATTGCCTTCATCTTTTGTTGTTGTATTTGGACCATCATCAAAACCTGAGGAAGGGGCAAGCTCATTCAAATCAAGGAAACGTCTCTTTCTCATGCCCTCAACTTCCTCCTGACCTGGACTACTTGATTTTTCAGGAGGCTGGTTTTGGTTTTGGTTTTGGTTTTGGTTTTGTTCATTCTCCTCTCCTACAGCAATAGGATATTGATTCTCTCCTACTGCAGGGTAAGTATCAGGCTCAACTACTTTCTTTTCCACTTCTTCATTATCATTCTCATCTGAATCTTCACTTTGCATCATATATTCCCCATTCTCACTGGGATCAGAGTGATCATCTGATGCATCATTAAACTTCTCAGGTTTAACAAACTCTGTTTCTGACTCAGACATCTCATATTGTCGGTAGTTTATACGGTTTCTAGTTGCTCTCTTACTGCGTCTTAGACCTGATTGAATGTCATCCACAGACCTTAGTTTAGTTTCCCTCCTAGTACGGCCTGGCAATTGCTTGAATTTACGGGGCTTCTCACTATCCTCACTGACACTCGAGGAATCTTCTTCGTCTTCTTCTTCTTCATCTTCAACATTGTCCTCATCCCAGTGATATTCTTCATCTCCTTCAGAGGCTGAGCTACTAGATCCCTTCCTACTCTGCTTGCGTTTCCGGAGATATTCATCATCATATACGGCTTCTCCAACAATATCATCGTCACTGTCAAAGTCAGCATCATTATCTGACACTGCTTCAACGAACTCTCTCTCTGAATACCGACTAGGCCTCTGTCTTCTCCGATTGCTGATGTGAAAACAAAGATCATTAGTCAAAATGAGATAAAAGGCACCAGAACATATTTAAAGGGCACCAGAACATATTTGAAGGGAGAAAATCTACACACCTTCGATCCATTGTGTCAGTTTGATGATCTTCCTCCACATCATCAAAGTCAGGTGATTTTGGGGATGTCACATCGAAATTCAGATGTTGAGAAGCATGTGAAGGACCACTCCATTTACCATTAGTTAAAGCTTCCGGTTTTGCTCCTGCTTCTCTCCTGGGTATAGGTTCTGGGGATGGCTGTTTCCGTCTGATAAAGGACAAAACAGATACATGTGCCATGAGTACAAAGTCTAAACAAATGAGTATGATTAGTCCATATATATATATATATATATATATATATATATGGGGTTTACATTTCTGCAGCTGCTGTACGTGCAGCAATCCATATATATATATATATATATATATATATATATATATATATATATAGAGAGAGAGAGAGAGGAACAGGATGTAAGATAAAAAGATGAATTCCATACTTGGTTATCTTGATTGCCTCATTGATGGATCGATCATAATCATCTACAATGATAGTAAGGTCAAAATTTAGGTCAATGTAAAATCAGAACATAACGATACTCAAGAAGTAATTTGACTCCTGTCCAACCAAACAGAAAATCAGGTTGTTCAGGTGAAAATTTTGATCATAATTCAAGTTAACCAGAATACTAAAGTATAAATCTGCATCTTGCAAGCATAATGAAACTGTTAACTTACTCATTTCTAGATTTCCTTACCATGATTCACCACTATCAATGCAGGTGAAAGTCAAATTAAATAAAGCTTTGGTGATGAAATTACATTTTTTAAACTAAAAAAAAGTGGTTGTAGAAAATGGAAAGGCTTTGGTGACTCATTGGATGATCCAAAAACCAACACCCACCATCAGAAAGTCTCACTAAATTATCCCTGTATTTGTACTAGCAGTCCCCTGCTAAAGGGGAAAGCTTTCTAGTTACTTCTTAGACCAGACATTCCCAAAGAAGAATGTAGATATTGATCACTCTATCCAGGCTACTTTCTCCAAACAATAGAAGGTACCTAGAGCCCTAACATACACAAAACAACCCAATTGCAAAAAAAAGGGTGATGTCTAATAAACAGGTTACCATGGTAGTACATGCGGAAAAAGAACAGGAGAATGAGAAGGCCAGCTACAGGTGTTAAAAATGAAATTATTCTGTTATGCGCTCAACAACTACCAACACCAAAAAAATGTTGGCTCCAGTTATAATAGGTAAAACTTCTTGCTCTTACCAAAAGTGTAGGTAACAGGTTTCCTATCACGAAGTGAACGCCCTGGGGCAAGTCCATCAACACCCAAGAAATTATCAAGAAGAAGAGCTTGTCTGTGCTGCCTTTTCAGCGACTTCTCCTTTCTCTGCACAAATATACAGGCCAATTCTCAATTTTCTCAACCCCTACCCGGGATAACAAAACCAGGCACAGAGAAAGAAGAGAGAGGGGGGGGGGGGGGGGGTAGCAAACAAACATCAAAATAAAGTACCTTGTGAACTTTCTCGATTTCAGGAAGCATTTCTATCTTCAGCTTTTTCCCTACAGAAGCCTCCATTCTGTTTTTACTTGAGAAAAGCTTCTCCTGTCCAACCAGATGAAGAAATTCAAATAAGATTTAGCTCAACTAGAAAAATAAAGAAGTTGCAAAGCAATCTACATAAAAAGTGGGGGAGGGTTAGGTGATTCTTTCTTTTATTGTTTCCCTTACTTTGAAAAAGGAAAAAAGAAAATAACGGTCAATCCTATCATCTGAAAATAAACAAATCTCAGCATTCTCAAACTTTAAAATAAAACTATAAAATAATTAGATCACTGAATAGGATTGAACATGACAATTGAACCACATCAAACATCTGATACCATTAAATAATTGCCGCAGCGAATTTTGATTTATCTGGTTCACGTTACTAATGAAAACTTACAGTCTGACTAACAATGTTGGGGGTAATTTTTTATTTGAGTACTTGTGTGTAGTATAAATTATTTATTCATATTCATAATCTTCAGTTTAGCGGCCATCCCACTATCCACTATCTTGCTATAGCAGTTTTAGATTGATAATGAGTATGTATTTAATTTTGGGTAATATTTTTATTTTTGAGTATTTATGTGTGTAGCATAAATTATTTATCTTGTATTCATTATCCTTGGCATAGCAGCCATCCCGCTATCCACTTTTCTTTTATTTTTGAGTATTTATGTGTAGTATAAATTATTTATCGTGTATTCATAATCTTTGATATAGCAGCCATCCTGCTATCGCGGTTTTGGGGTTGGTAGCTATCCAGGATTGAGAACTACGATTAAATGTTCTCATAACACAGGCAGGCAAAATCTTTCATTGTAATGTGAATTGCTTTCACTTGGGCTATAAGGTAGGCCAGAAATGCCATGAATTTCAGAAATCAAGCTTAATCACCTCATTTGTTTGGACAGCAAATTGTGCATCTTGCAACTCAGGTATTATTCTCAAGGTCAATTCTCAAATATCAAACGGGATAGTTTTTTTCATTCTTTTTTTCATTTCTTTTGTTTCTTATTATTTATGCACATGTATGCTACAGGATGTGTTGTACTTACTTCCATCCACTTCATAAATTTCTCTTTCTATCAAAATAAGTAAAGGTCTATTGATATTGTGAACCGAAAAACTGTTCTTTCAGTAGTTTTCTTTCACTAGTTAACTCAACGACAGGATTTTTCAATTTTCTTATCAATACTTCAGAAAAAGACTTCATTTTTAGCAGCCATGTGAAATGGGTATGAAGAATGAAATACAAAAAAATACAAATAATATTGGTGAGCACATCAGGTGATTTTTACATTCAAGGTTTTGATTTTCATTATAATTAGGTTTGATCAATAATTTGTGAATCTAATGGTTTTGTATTTAAGGACAATACTTAATTTTGGATTTTCTACTAAATTACAGATTCCTACTCAATAAGTTTACTTATAACTTCGGGTCAAAATCACAATAGAATTAGGATTAATTTGTGATTCCATATATCAGATCACATATTATTAATCTATCAAGTGTTTCATTATCTAGGTCATAAGCCTATAACACAAAAGTCCCAATTCCAAGCAAAACAATCAACAATTGTTGAAACATGCCAACTGAACATAGATAGACTAGCTTCAGTAACTTACAGAAACATCTTGAAATTCATCAAAATTTGTAGCAACTGTTTCCCACTGGTAAGATGTAGTAGAAAGAACCTGGGAACCTCTTGGTTTGCCTTTCTTCAGTGGAACCACTTCAGTTTTTCTTATTTCCCGATACAACCTATGACCAATAATTGGGTCATCTTCATACCTGTGCTAATCAGATGCCAAAATAAATAAAAAGCAATAATAGATATAAATCTACATTGACTTTCCAATATGACATTTCAAATTTTGAACTCAAGTGAAAGCAAGAGTGTATTACCAATAAGAGACTCCATGTGAATCACCACCAATACGCTCCTTACGGAATGTTGAAAGTTGAACACCATGTTTGACTGAGTTGTCAATGAAACTCCGGATATCTTCTTGCTGAAAAATATTAGCCAAATTTACTCATTATGTACACTACTAAAAGGGATAATCAAAGTAAGACCAGTCAGGCTATGAATGATCCCCCACTCTGCCCACATGGATGCACTCAGAAGGTTTTGATCTTGGGATCTATGGTGCCCCACCCCACCCCCACGCTTTTCAAACTCCCCAAAGAAAGATATTGGAGAATAAGGAGGCCTAATTAGACAATAAAGCCATTGGACCACAAATAATATTGCATGGACATGCATCTCCATGAATCTGTGTGAATTGTATTACAAGACAAATTATTGAGGCTCACGATGACATCCTTGTTAAATGTACAAGCACAAAAAACCACTTGATGTGAAAGATAGAGGAAGCAGGACAAAATAAATCACATAAGGAAGGTTGCAACAAAAAACAAAGCAAAATTAACTAGCAATAAAAGGGGAAATGCCACGCATTGAACATAATAGCATTTAATTCAGTGCTCAGCATGAATGGACTTTGCTTAATATTCCAATAAGATCCAAGCTAACATCAAGCAGAGTGACCTCATCCTACCATAGTGAATTCATCCATTTAAGCAAAACAGATATAAGACATATAGATACATAAACATTAAACAGTAAGAGTACCTCAACACGAATGTCACATAATGCTTTTAAGATGACCACACGGACCTCTGGATCAAGTGATTTATATACTTCAACCTCCGCCCTGTCATGTCAGCATAACCAGAGACTTAGCAAATGCATGTAGATTAACATGGGATTTTCGATATTGCACGACTACTTACCCATGTGAAGCAACAATTGGAAGATCCCCATCAGCAACCTGCATTGATCCTCATATTAGCTCAGGAAACTACAAAATGTACATTATTCTCAAATATCAGCTTGCTGGATAAAAAGTATCTTGTTACCCAGTGCCACCAATCTCTCAGTTTTCTGCATAGTACAGTTACCCAAGTATCACGTGAGAGTGCCATTCGTGTAATGGGAGGGATTGCCTATCAAAAGATTAAATAACAATTATTATCGTATCAGCAGCAGTTTTGCAAACATAAGACAATGTACACAGATGAACGTATTGATTTTCCAGAGGAATATACATTGAGAGAGATCATTGCCCTATAATTCTGGCTATAAAGACAATATCAAGCACCTCTTACAAGATCTTGAACATAAGACCATTTACATTAAACAGCCTTGACTTCCTCTCACCCATTTAACAATATACCTACCCACCCACTCACAAAGAAACTAATGCAAAATTGGTATTGTTTTAATAATTAACCCAATAAAAAACTTAAATGAGTTCAAGTATCACCAAAGTTTTGATTAGCCCTTCTCTGCACACAACTCAATAGATCATGGACCTAAAGAATGTATAGATTTTATAGTGGCATAGACATTGAGAGAGACAGAGTTCATTGCACTACCACAGCTTAAAAGTTAAAATACAAAACTTCAAGCACCTCTACAAGATCTGGAAGTGCAAGACCACTAACATTAAACAGCCTCAACTTTCTCTCACTCGCCACTATCTATTTATCATTTATCAACCTATGTACCTAATACACAACTACAAGACTCATGCAAGATTGATGTTATTACAACAGTCAACCCAAACCCTAAATTTAGCATTTTAGATGAGTTCAAGAAACACCATTGTTTGGATATATTCATCTCTGTCCATAACTCGTTAAATCATGGACTTGTAGACCATCTCCTGCCTCTAATATAAACATTTTCTCACTGTAGCAAATGAATTTCAATACAGAGCTAAATCCTCCAATTTTTACACAATATTTACATCTGCTAGGAAACTAGTTCAAGCTAGAAACCTTGCAGTAAGAATTAGGTAAAAAGAAGACTTTAGTCTCAAAATGTTTTGAGAATTCTTCGAAGTTGGCCTTTTCTTTTCGTAATTTATTTGTGACGATGCCTAACCTCTTTTATAAATTGTCCAGCAAAGTATATATCAGTGTCTTGCAAAAATGATCTTGATTTTCCTTGAGATTGATTTGCATTCAGAACATTAGGAATAGGGCCAACACGTGGGTGAAGCCCAGGGTAAAAAAAAATATGCATGTACTTTTGGAACTTGTAAACATTTCATAAAGCATATAATTTTTGTACTCAAAACCTATAGGAATGAACAAAACTTAATGGTTTCACACTAACACACTATCCTTCAAAAGTGAAATGGGCCTCTAAATTAGAGCACACACAATCAGCAGAAGTCCCCAGTTCAACACTCGTGTGTATGAAAGGAACAGCACATATTTCTCTTTCCAAAAGTTAAAAAGGGTTTCTCATTTATCCAACAAAAACCTCCAATCAAGTACCTGCTCTGTAGTTACCAATATCAGTCAAACATGCAATTATTCGCAAGCAATTCTGTCCATCTCACAACATTATACTAATCAACTTTATTGGGGCCATGACTCCATCAGTCAGTAATATACTCACAAACTTCAAACTTGCGAGCATTAAGCTTTTAGTTCCTTCCACCAATTCCCAGATTCCAAAAGTTTCAACTATCCCATTGAATAAAGATTCATCCCAATGGTTCAGTGGTGAGTCATAGTCCTAAAGTTTATCATCTGGATTTGACCAATTCAAGCAGAAAAGTTGGAAAAGCTCTCACCTTTGTCATTTTAAGACATTCTCAAAACACATGACTACATCCATGCTTGCAGTAACCAAAGAAAATGTCCGGTGGAGTACTCTATTCTCTATTAATCACAGAAGCCTCCTAAGATTTTACACTAAGAAGAATTCCACTTCATAGCTCTGAAATTTCTCTTACAGCCCAGCAATGGCATTCAACTAAACTAGCATAAAACTATAATTTTCAATTCAAGGAGCAGAGTCATAACTATAAACATTGCAAAATTAGTGAAATTTAACAAAAACACAACAATGCAATGTGTTATAAACTTCTAATAAGTAAATACAACAAGTAATAAACTAACACAATCCACAAAGATTAGGATTTCAGACCTACATTCATAGAAGAAAGACGAAAGGCAGTAAAGAAGAACAAAAGAGCAAACCACAAACTCGAAGAGCAAACAAAAAGCACCAACCTTTAGCAAAGGCATATGTATATCACTCAATGTGTCATTGGGGTTAAGAAGAGCTGTCTCGAACTCTTCAGCCGAGAATTCTACTGATATATTCAAAAGAGGCCTAAATAGCTGCAACATCATCAACAACAACAACACATAAAATAGCAATAAAACATTTAAAAAACCGAATGCATAACAACCCAAGAAACCCAATCCAACGAAAAGATCACAACTTTGAACCTCACATGCAAGAAATTGAGTACGGAAGCTAACTCCCACATGGACCGGAGTTTCCACCGCGGCAACTGAGATAGCGGGGGCGGTTCCACCAGCGGAGTCACGATCTTGCTGCATTGCTGCGACTGCGGCGACGGCGGTGGCGAGACCTCACGGCGGCGCTGCTCCTTCTTCGCGGCTTTGGGCCGGCGCTCCTGCTGCGACGCAGAATAGAGGCGGGCAGCGGCGCGAATGGTGCAGGCGCGGGAGGGGCGGCTCCGTGTGGTGGCGGGAGGAGGGGCGGCGTTGTCGTTGTTGTTGTTGTTGGTGGTGGTGGTGGTTTCCTCCTTGTGGGTATCGGGTTCCGGCGAGGTTTGGTTGCAGGGTTCGGCGGTTGGAAGCGGAGGAGGAGGAGGAGGAGAGAGAGGAGATCCTTGGGACATGGTGAGAGAGAGAGAGAGATCAAAAGGGTTTTAAGCAAGGTATGGTGGGATTACATGTAGAGGATCATCTGTTAGCATTGAAGACAGAAAATCAAAGTGAAGGGATTGTAGAGAGAGAGAGAGAGACGCTTTGTTTTTTTTTTTTAAGAGAGAGAAAAAATGAATGCTAAAAAAAAAAGGGAACAGTATTTTTTTTTTCTGGAGGCTGAGAGGGACCCCTCAAATACAAAGGTGCATGTGGCTATGTAGGATTGCAAATATAGGGAACTCAAGGAAACAGAGTGCACAGAGATATATGATACATACATAGAGCGAAATGATGAACTGGAGAGGAAGAGGGACACCAATACCATGAATTTGGGTGTGACTTTCAGGGTTGGATTTGTTTTCACTTTTTGGGTTATTTGGTAAAGGGTAAACTCTGTTCATTTTAAACGATGTAAAATTCTCTCATTTAAAAAGAGAGAAAGAGATAAATAAAGAAGTAGAGAGAATTAACAAAAAAAAATAATAAAGATGCCACCCCTTTGTGATAGTGAAAAGATATAAATTGTGTCATTTAAAAGGATAAACACTTTCCTTTTGATAAAAACTGTTTTTTCTCTAAAAAAATAAAAAAAGTAAATATCCTTTTGAGTCCATGATAAAAAATACGGTACAAAAGAAAATTACACGTCTGTTCCTTAAGAAATGTAAAATGGACTCATTTAATTAAAATTGTGGTCCATCATAAATTTAAAAAAAGACTCAAAAAATGACTAAAATGGATCCACTTTGAATTTCTTAAGTATCATATGAATAATTTTTTTATAAAAGACTAAAATGTGAATCATATTTTTTGTTAGGAACTTAAAAGTAAGTAGCGGTGATATGTTTTGTTTCTGGGCTCCACTGATATTTAATTTTAATTTTTAGTATCTTATTAAAATAATTCTAATTTATAATTTAAAGGAAAATAAGTAATTTTGTTATGTAAGTTTGATTTAACTGAAGGACAATAAAGTTGTTTCGTTTGTCATTTGTTTTACATTACCAAGTCCATGCCCAATTTGACCTGAGCATGCTAGTGTACATGTTGATCTCCATTTCCTTTTTTGCATGAAAGAAAGTGAAAAAACACAGCACTACTCCTAAACTCATGAATGAAAAAAGAAAGAACACGTTAGCCTAATAAGTAATACCGACAATAATAATAAGAATCTAACATAATTGAAGAATATATATTTAAGATATTAATCTTGGAAAATATTTTCTAATATTGCATGAGAATTCAACTCTCATTTTAGTGACTCTTTGATTTACGTGTAAATGTTTTTTTTCTTTTTTTTTTAATAAATATGGGTTCCATCACTAGTTGACTCACAACATGAGAATTAAATTCTTATGCAACATGAGAAAATCAAATCTCATTAATCTTAGTATGAAAGAATCAAATATGGGTTTAGGCAGCTAGGAGAGACATAAAAAGTCCATAATTCATTATAGGTAATTTCTCTCTTTACTGTTATGCTGTTATGTTATTTTACAGACATATTACCCTTTGACAAAAGCCGATATTATTCATGCACAATGATATAACAGATATCTATTTAACTCATAGATATATGAGAGACTACTTAGATCCAAGATAAACTTACTAATCCTTTTGACTAGACATATCTATTCTCTGGACAGAACACCACATAATAGAGGTTTTTTTAGGGTTAATGTTTCTTATGTTATTTTATCTCTTACACATACATAAAAGTATAAAAGTATCTGGGGCTCATATGGACTCATACAAAGAGAAAAAAGAGAAAAAGAAAATATAAATCCCTCACACTTTTATGTATGTAAGAGATAAATTTATCATATGGCACTATTGGATGTAAGATATTAAATGACAAGCATGCAATTTTTTTTTTTTTGTACAAAGCATGAAATTTTATTAAGGTTAAAAATATTGTTTGAATATATCTATGCGATATAAGAATTTTGAGAAAAGAAACTTCTTACACAAATAATATTTTATTTAGAGTAAGATATTTTTTTGGGTACTCAACAAATATTACATGCTCAATTTAATCTTTTACAAAAAAATGAGTCGACTCATGGTCCCTCTTAAGATGAATCACAATTTCGACTAATTAGATCTATTTTGAATTTCAGAGGGACTAAAATTTGATTTTTTTTTTAAGGAATTAAAATAGCCCTCATAATTTTTATTGAGATCCCAAAAATTACTTTACTATTTTATTTATATTTCTTTAATAGGATGGTATCAAACCAATATGTCAAAGATGAGATTTTACGGTGTACATCTAATATCTATTAAAATGTCATCAAATTTGAAGATTACTTTGTTACAAAAAAAATAATTAAATATCAGCTGGTGACTCAAGTCTTAAAGGGTTTAATTAATTTGATTTTGAATTTAAGTTTTTTCACAAGTTGCGAGTCTCAAGAATGGAATACACTATTCTTTGCACAAATTAAATTTTGGCATGAAAGAATAAAAAATTTATTCTACAAAGAGTGGAAGGAGTAAATCTAATATGCAAGGCGATATGTGCTAGTATTTTTAATGACTTATGTGGAAGTAGTATTCACAACCAATGTGATAGTCGACCCTTAGTCATCGTTTAACGGGAGGAATCTAATTTAAATTTTTATGCAAATTCTTATTTAACATAGCAATCAAAGAATAAGATATTCTAACTACTAAAAATAATTATTAGTAACTTACTACCCATCACATCATCATTGGATCAATCAGAGAGAATGTTAAAAAGTTTTTGAATAGAGAAAATATTAATCTAAGGGTGATTAGATAAGTAGTAAGTTGGTAGTGGAAAATTTTGGTAGTGAAAATATCCCTCCTCAGCAATCAATACCTTATGTTTTAGCAAAAGTCTCAAAAGCCTATGATCATGTTCAACGTTAAGCATGTGTTACTGATGAAAGTTCTTTCTAACTTAAGTTTGTGTGTATGTAATTAGAAGTCCTATATAAACTAGTTCACGAGCATCAACGAGTTGAAATGCTTATAAAGTAAGTTTGATGCATGGTATAATTGTTAATAAATGGAAAATCAACTTCCATTGCATATTTGTCATGTGCCAAAAGGTGAAAGGTGCTAATCTACGTAGTGTTTTAGACCAACGCATTTCATCAAGTGTAGTAATGTAATAGTTGTTAAAATTTCGAGTACGCTATTCCATGTAACTTTTTTGTAATACACCACGTGAATTAATACTTTGTATAATGACATATCACATGGATAATCTATCTCATATTGATAAATATTGTATTTTTTAATAATCTATTTTATCTACATTGATCAATCAGCCAGGATTGGAATTGAGCCCACTAATTCTAATTTTTCTATGTCTGAAAGCCTTTTTATAATTAGAATCATAATTTTCTATAATAATTCCCTGTTATTACAAAATAACTATTTCAAACCCTTTTTCAACTAGCACCTTAAAAGTTGCCAATTCCAATCTAGTAATTAAGTGATCCTCAACCCGAAAACTGTTTCTTCAAAAACACTCAACCTACATTATGAACTATTCCTTTATTTCTATTGTTGATAAAAATATGGGGATTATATCCCTCATGTTGTAGGGATCATTTTATTGTCACGTTAAGAAAAAAACAAGATATATATAGTATTAAAAATAGTGATGAGACACTTTATTTAATGAATTGGTTTATCTTTTTCTTAACATGATAAAATTTTTGGTTTTTACAACATGATAAATGCATTTACCTAAAAATATTATGGACACATCGTAAAAATCATCCACCATATTTTAGAGAGTAGGTACTCCCATAGCACTGAAGAGTTAAAACAAATCCAATTTTGGTGTGAGACAGCCCAAATAATTATCAAGATATTTATGATCTATGAGACTGTTTGTTTAGGCTTATCAAAAAGTAACTTTTATCTTTTTCTTATTTTAGAAGTGCTTTTTATAAAAGTTAAAGTTATTTATATTTTTATAAAAATATTTAATTTTTAAAAATTATATTTGACTTTTGACTTCTGCTTTTATTAGAAGTTAGAATTTTTAACTTATGAAAAAAAGTAGATTTTTAACTTTTTTTTGTGATTTAAGAGCAGATATCCAAACGAACTAAACATCAGAAATTTTTTATTTTTTTTTTAAAAAAAAATCAAAGAAAAAAAACTCATTCAAACGAAAGTGATTTTGGGTTTTCAGCCTTATCTCCGTATAATTAGAATACAAAGCTTTTTTGAATTAAAAGAAGCCTAATGCTTGGTTCTTCTAAGTTTATGCATGTTTGCAATACTATACTGATTGGATATGGCAGGTCATAAATATTTTTGAGGAATAGTGAAATTCATCCTTGATGTGAGGTTTGTAACTGAATCACCTTAAGAGAGAGTACCCTGCTACCATGTCCTCGATCACATTGGTCATACAACTGTGAGCAGTAATTTTGTGCAGGTCATCACATCCCTTACCTACTATTTCATTTAGAAGATTCTGTCACCTATAAAAGTGATAATGAGGATCTCCTTAACCATACACATGGCTAATTTCAGCTCATTCATGCACTAAAATGTGTGTAAAATCAAAGGCCTAGATAGAATCTGAACTCACTTATCTTTTATTAGTTAAGCATACAGAAGGAGAGCAAAAAAGTAGAAAAGCAAGGAGAAAAGGTGAAATAAACATCCTCATATGATCTCTACATAATGTACAAAGATCATAGCATACTACATAAAACCCAACAAAAGCAGCAAGAAAGATGAAAACTGAAAAAACAGATATGCAGAAAATTTACTCAAACGGTTAGCATGAGAGGGAGAAGGAGAAGGAGCCGAGCTTGTAGTATTTGTTGCCTTTTCCAGTGAGCAAGCATAACTGCAGCGACTTGGAGGAACAACTCGGTAAACACCAGTGCTTGCAAGGATATAAATATCTTTCTTGTTGTCTTCACCAAATGAAAAGATGTAGCCTAAAGCTGGAAGGGAGCTTCCAGGTATGGTGTCACATTTTACAGGAGAATCATGTGCACAACTGAAGCGAATTCTGCTAGTGCTGAAATTCCCACTATTTTCTGGTTCTTCAGTGGCTGCCCATATTGCACCCGCATATAGATCTCCATACAAGTACCTGAAACTCAGTGGTTAAGAATAAGTAACATAACAGCTGATACTATTGCATATCATAGATAGGTGTTATTATTTGTTCTTACAAGACATGTTTGGTGTGATGTATAAGGCCTGGTAGTATAAGCTTATACTATACGTTATGACATTTTCAGTTGTTTGGTGTGACCATCGTATAGTATAAGCTTATACAGCAAGATCTTCTTATACATCAAAATGCCTAGGAGTGGTGGATTAGGCATGATAAGGGATTGATGTATTAATATTGCTTACAAGCACAATTCCCAAGAACTAATATATCATTTCAATATTTATATATTAAAATAATTTTTTTTAATATATTAATTTTTAAAATATTGAAGATATTATTTTTATACAATACCATACCAAACACCGGATAGTATTAAAATTTTATCAGGTCTTATACAATCAAGTCTTGTACTATCAGGCCTTATCCTATACTATGCACCAAACATGCCCATAGAGTCTAAGTATATGTTGGAAATCGACGATCACACAAAATCGACAAAACAGAAAAAATAAAAGAGAAGAAAGATTGACACGGCGATTTATCCTACTTCACCCAATATAGGCTACGTCCAGCTACCTTTCTGCTAACCCCGACAACAAGGGCCCTCATCAGCATGCGAAGTATGAGCCATATCGAACAGTATCCACATCATAATGGGGATGTTTAGTGAAAAAGTTTAAATAAAATATTTTGTTCCATTCTCAATGAAACTGTAAAAAGCTTGTTTACCTTCCATATGTGCAAGGATCAGTGTTAGACCGATAGATATATCCTCCAGTGATGGATGCTGATCCTTCATTCTTGTTTACTTCAGAATGGTTGTATCCAAATATTGGGAAAATTGGAATTATGGAGTTTAGGGAAGTATTGCCTCCAGGTGATTGTGTAGGATTGAATAAATAGGGGCCCTCATAAACACGCCAACCGTAGTTTCCACCCTTTGTGATGAGATCCACTTCCTCGTAAAGATCCTGCAAATCAATTGTGTAACTGAGAATGTTGTACTAAACTCCCACAAAGTTAGGATAACACCTTATAAGAAGCATAGATTGTTAATAATAGAGTAGAAGTTAAGTCCTAAGTTTTAGTTTTTATACTTATGCTTTCTTAGATGTTCTTCTTCTTGAAGCACAACTAAACCTTCAACTTATCTTGGGATTTTAACAGTAATGTAATTATATTACATAAATGTGTCAATACCTTCAATTTATGTTAAAATGTTAACAATGCTGCAATCACATTACAGATTTGTCTATTGATGACGAACCTTTTTTACAGTGCTGTGCTAGGTAAGATTAAAGTATATTATGAGTCAAACTGGTGTTTGTTAATTGTATTTTTACAATTTCAAGAATCAAGACGATCAATGAATCAAAATTTAAAGATTTGTTTTTTGTTTTTTTTTTCAAGTATGTCTAATAAGGAAAATGGCAACTGTCACTCAAGAAGAAACAGTTAGGTCTCTTTGTAAGCCGTAATGCACTAATGTTAATTGTATAACATTTCTGTATAGATTGAACACCATCAATTTGTTTTAGGCTTAGCATTCACAAACCTGTCCTACATCTGCACACACAAAGTAGGAAGGTCTTTTTGCATCAAAACTGCATCGCCAAGGATTTCTTAGTCCCAAAGCCCATATTTCAGGCTGCAGATCTTTATCTTCACTAAATGGATTGTCTTTTGGAATGGAGTAGTTACCCCAAAGCTGAAGTTTGCTAATATCTGCTGCACCTGAAGATTCATGATAGATGTCAATGCCACTAGTAAGAAAAAAAATGTACACACAGAATATACACATATATATATATATATATATATATATATATATATATATATATATATAGGGAAAGTTATATTTACAAACTTTTTGTTTACAAACTCTTACAAACTACATTATATCTGACAGGTCATACACTAATCAAGAGTGTATAACCGGTCATACTTAGTGTAATTTGTAAAAAAAATTGTAAACGGATCCTTCTCCTATATATATATACACACACATAAATTCTGAGTATTACTCACTAGGGATGTTGTCAATATCAAGCCTCATAATCTTTCCAAGCAAGGATTTCTTGTTTTGTGCAAAATTGTATGGATCACCTGAACCTCCTCCATCTCCCATCATGAAGTATAAATACCCATCATCAGGTCCAAAGAGTATCTGACCTCCATGTTGAGAGATAAATGGGAGGCCCATGGTGAATATCCTTCTCACTTCAGTTGGTTTAGCACTTTTTGCCTGCAAAAAACATTAATAACTCAATAGTAATTCATTGAATTAAACTCATTATAGTAACTACTTTTCTATGTGTGTAGAGGTGTGTACCGAGGAAGGCTGAGATGCGGTGCCATTAGCAGTATATTCTACAATAACAGTTTGATATTGGCATGGTTGGGCACCATTAGTAGTACCTATCTTTGATGGATCACAATTAACATCTGAATTACATGAACATCTTCCAGTACATCCTGACCACTTGGATTTATCACAGTTAAATGAAGCAAAGAATCGACCATTGTTTGCAAAATTTGGATGAAATGCCATGCCCATCATTCCAAACATAGTATCAAAATAAACTTGATCAGTTAGATCAACAAAGGGACTTGATTCATCAAATTCCAATGTTCCTCCTGATCCCTCATCCGGAAGTGTTGCAAGCCAAACCTTCCCCATTTGATTAGAGAAGAATGCGCGGTTAGAGCCATCAGGATGAGCCACCATATTGAGATATGATCCATTACCAATTTTCTCAAGGCACAAGCCATGAGGAGGGATAATAGGAGTCACAGTTTTATTTAGAGAAACAGGTACCCCTTCAAAGCATACTGATGAATTATCAGATGCTCCACCAAATGCAGTGCAAAAATCAGTTTTGGATTGCCATAATTCAGTCAGTTTGGTAGCATTGGCATGGACTGGTACTCCTGCTTGACCTTGTAATGAAGGGGCAAATGGAGAATTTACTATGGATACAGTTTGACATGTGTCCCATACTTGAGAGCAGAAATCCCCCACTGCTGCCTTTGACTGGGAAGAATTTGCTGGAATGCTGGAATTGCAAAGCACAGGAACTGATCTGGGTGATGATTGAACTGTAAATAGCTCTGCTGAAAATGGGTCACACCTCTACAAACAAAGGTAGCTAAGAAATGAATCCAATGGCAGAAGTTCTTGTGAATAGATAAGTGTAACAGTGGTTACTAATAGAGAGGTCAACATATTGAGAGCTCACTACACATTGGTCACTTTACATGACATTGAAATTCCTCTTCCTATTCAATTTTCCCCTATGGATAGCTTCAAGAGAATTATAGCTATGACTATCCATTTTGCATACATGAAAAATTTAGGGAAAAGTTCACCAATACCCCTGTAGTTTGCTTCAGAATCATCTATGCCCCTGTGGTTCTTTTTATCATATATGTTCTTTTTATCATATATGTCCTGTGCTTTGTAAAAAATAAAAAACCACAAGGGCATATGTGATAAAAACATACCATTTTGCAAACCACAAGGGCATATGTGATAAAAACATACCCTTTTGCAAACCATAAGGGCATATGTGATAAAAAAAACCACAGGGGCATAAGTGATTCCGGAGAAAACCATAGGAACATTGGTGAACTTTTCCCAAAAATTTATTACAAAGAAGTTTGGACTTTGAAGCCTGTACAGTGCACTTCCCCATCTATGAGAAATTGATAAGCCTCTTGTGCCTCCTCAAATATCAATATATGAACCAGATATTTATGATGTAAAGAAGAGATTAAACTTAGTCATTATTATTCATTAGTTGCTACTTGATGCTTCATCTCAAACATGATGAACTTATTGGTATACCCCAATTGAAGGGGGCAAAGAATAAACATATTTTTCTGATGCTTTTGGGGAAAAAAAAGAATCTTACCGCACAAAGTACTGATTTCAATACAGAGGCACAGCCAAGATCAGATATGTTCATCATTCGGAATTGGTTCTTTATTTGTGCATCTTCTGTGGAGTTGCAACACGTGCTTCCATTGTAAGGACAAAATCCGAGTGTCGTATTCAGAGTAAACGGTGCCCCTACACCAACAAATAAACAAGGAAAAAAAATAAAACAAAAGAAACAGATTGGGAATTGAGCTTGCACCATAAAATGTAAGGCTCTGAAATCTATAGACAAAAACTTAGTGGATAATACACACAAAATAATATGAAAAAAAAAAAACAAAAAAAAAAGAGAAAAAACTCACTCGAATCAACGCATAGAGGAAGTGAAATTGAAGAATCCAAAAGCAGCAGGAAGCAACAAAACAAGAAGCTGAAGGAAAGAACAACACCCTTCATCTCACAATACCAGTTGAAAGCCCACTACACCAATATCATCTCTACTTCAATATAATAACACCATCCAAAAACACAAGATTGACTTGATGGAAAAAAAAAAATAGTAGAATTTATTTGAAAACAGCTTTCTTGGATGTTGATTTTTGAGCCCGTTCATCTACAAACTCTCTTTTCTCACAACTTTCATTTTTCTAATACTAATTGTGGACACCCACGACCCACCCAATCACTTTCTATCTTTTTCAACCATTTCATTTTATATCCACTCTTTGTATTCAACTATTGAAGTAAACCATCCCATAGTTTTCATTCAAATCTCTCAATAAAGAAAAGAAACTCCCTCAACCACCAAAATAGAAGTCCTTTTCAGTTCCACCACACCACCCTTGGCCATGTTCAATAGTTTCACGTGTTGAAGAGAAGAGAAGCATCAAGTGGTAGTAACTACATGTTGTCTCCAATCTGCAGTTGACTTTTTCATCATTCTATTAATTTAGTATTGGAGGTGGTTTAGGACCATAAAAGAAACCCTACACATAGTAAACCAAGTTGCGCATGTCTGGCTTACAATAAATCTTTGGTGCTACTGCTGCACCAAAGATTCAGTACATCTTAAGAATAAAAATGTTACATGTCACTTAAAATTATCTCTTCTTTGTCATATTTTTTTCTCTCATTTGAAGTGTAATATTTCTATTAATAGAATGCACTGAATCTAGGTGGTACGAATAAAGATTTATTCGTTCTAGTTGGTTCACTTTTTCTGTGTTCTAACTTCAAACTTCATAGCCGCATTAATTGTACTGTATGGGGCAGAACCCCATGTCAAAAAAAGTAGCAAAAAAGTATCTTTCCTTGTTCACATGGGGTTAAACCACTCGGGATTAGCAGTGACCAAATATTTGATAAAAATAACAAAAGAGGAAAGAGAAAGAATGAAACATTCAACGGTGACCATTCCACAATAAGTGAATGATAATGGACGAAACAAAGATCTGAAGAGTGACAGGTAAGTTAAATCGAAAAATGGATAGAGTACACAAGTCACACCACATGCGCATTATTGATGTCACACAAGATAATGTCCTTTCCGGGTTAAGAATAATAATAGATATTAGTGTTTGGTGAAATGTAGCCATGTTTAGGAATGACACACGTTGATGAATCACCGAATATTTTTCATTTATATGGGGATATTCTTATATTCCAATATATATTTAAATAATTATAAGAAGAAAAAAAAAAAAGTAAACACTCACTTTGGTCCCTGACAATATCCACGAAATCCTTTTTAGTCCCTAACAATAAAAGAGGACAAAATTGGTCCCTAAAATGATTAAAAAAGGACCGAGGAATATTTATTACAATTGACAGAAGGACTTAAATGACCATTTTTTCATAATTTTAGGGACCAATTTGATCTTTTTTATTGCCAGGGACTGAAAAAGATTTCGTAGATATTGCCAGGGACCAAAAAGGGTGTTTACTAAAAAAAAGGGAGGTCTACTTTTATCTATCACCCTCCAACACTGTTAGATCATTTTTCTTTCTTATTGAGATTCTAATCCACCAGTGTTGGAAGGGTGGTAGACAGAAAAAATAATAGGTAGAATAACATGAAAGTATTTGTAATTTAAATGAAATGACCATATTTTAATATAGGGATAAATTATTCTACCTACCATTTTTTCTGTCTACCTTTGTCTATCACTCTTCTATACGGTTAGATCGAAATCTTAACTAACATTTTTCTTTCTTTCTCTTCTTGAGATTCTAATCTAACAATATTGGAGAGTGGTAGGCAGAAAAAAATAATAGATAAAATAACTTATCCCTTTAATATATATATATATTTATTAGTTTTTATATTCTTTTTCTTCGATAAAAATAGGAGGAGATATAAAAAGAGAGCACCACAAAGAAAAAAGAATATAAAAAATCAATAAAAATATATCAAAATACTAATATTTTGCTTGAAATGACACAAAATTGTGTCCCATAAATAACAAAATTCTTCCCAATGCATTGTTATTTACTTTAAAAAAATCAATTAAAGTAGATATTTCAAAAGAGAGTAGCATAAATAATTATATCGATTTTAAATAAATGTGTTGTAGTCTAATTTGATAAACAGGAAGGGATTTGCATTCATCATGTAACATGATATCAAAAAGTTTCCTACACACATAACATTTTGTGGGATCCATATTTTTTGAAAAAAAAAAAAAAATTAAGGCAAGCAAAACGAATCTATATAACATTACACAATCAATTTTCCTATAATATAACTCTTATAAAACTCAAACACAAATGCATCAATTGTTTTTCGTGTCCTTGTTTCAGTGACTTAATTTGTCCCACAACTCTATTAATTAAATTCAACATATTCACCTTTAATAATTATAATCAATCGTTGTATTTGACAAAAGTGAGATTAAAAATACAAGAGCCTATTCTGACTCACTATATGTTTTTCTTCATTTATTTCCTTGTAATTTACTTTTTATAATTTGGTTTTTACTGAATTTTTTTTTGCTTAAATGTTGTCTTTATATGATCAAAGTATACCTAAAATTCATTCTTGAGGACTAGAATTTTAATCGATGAAGATTTAAAAATTGATTTCTAAATTTGAATGCTTATGTTTAATGATGGAAAGAAAAGGACTTTTGTCAAAATTTATAGTCTCATTAAAAAAGTAATTCTTTAGGATATGATTAACTTATATTGATATAAAAATAATAAATCTTATATCATATCTATTTTATGATTGATTTGCTTACATCTAATTATTCAAGCATTAATAAATTAAAATATTTAGATATAAGTAAAATAACTGCTAAAATTAAGAATATAATGATATCCCTTGTTCTTTTCTCTTGTATTCGTCTCGAAAATAATGTAGCTGCTCATCAACTAGTCTGTTAGGAGATGTTTGATAGTGGTTTTGTCATAAATACCTAGGCAATTTCTATCGATATTTCAATTTGACCATGTTTGGCATAAGACTCAAAAAAATTTAACTAGGAAAATCCATTGCCCATCCATCTTGATTTGTTTGTAAAATTTCATGAAAAATAATGTTCCAAAAACCCAAATGAGAGGTGGTATTTTGAACTTTACTAGGGAAAGAAAAAAAAGAGAGGTTGAGATGAAGACAGAATTGACCCTAGTGGAGTACGTTCTCTCAATCCCCTTCTTCTCTTGAGATTCAAAAATTAGAATGGTTATTTTTGTAATTTTAACTCATTTTCCTATCAATATTTTATCTTCAACCAAATATAGACTTCAAAAATTTTAATCAATTTTCAGTAATATCTTGTCCTACCAAATAACTTTTTTTTCAATTATACCATCAAACTTACTTTTTTACCATTTCCCCCGTAATTGTATTTACCTGATAAAAAAAACTTCTCCTCTACCAAACGCTCCCTTAATTTTTAAGGCTTGATGACGTTGATATTTGGCTGGAGACTTTACCGCCTTTCAAGTTTCATCCAATGTTATCAAACTTAGATCTGACATCGATTTTGTCGGGTTACTAAGTTAATTAGTCACCAATTTAATCATTATGTTACTAATATATATATATATATATATATATATATATATATATATATATATATATATATATATATATAATTAGAAACATTTTAGCTAATAATTAGTTGAATTTGTGATAAGTGCAATAAGTTATAATCCACATAGTTTAGGTTCGAATCTCATTAATGATATTTTTCAAATATTTTATCCAAAATTTCACAAAATCGGCTTTTTTAAAAAATTGGTGCCCAAAATTTCACAATATTTAATACCGATTAAATCGAGTTTTGGACAGATTCACCGGTTTCATACCGGATCAAATGCATAATTGATTCAATACCTAAATTGAGCTGGTTTCGGTTCATGGGTCAACTGGTCGAATCGGTTAGGTTAAATCGATTTTTATAACTAGTTTCATCTATGTATTCTTTTTTAAATTTTTTCTAATTGATGAATTAATATTTGACGTTGAATAATCTCTTCCACTACTGTTGAAGCAATGAACCGTGAACTAATATTTCACTAGTTTAATAATTGGTCTGTGTCGACAATGTCTTTGATGCCATGACTTTGATATGCTAAGTGGTGGCTTCACATGTTGATATGAAAATTTCTCTTCCTTCCTTTGCTAAAGTTAGGTCCAATGGTATCTCCAAAATATTTTCCCAAAATCTTTTAGGATCCAGAATTTGCATTAAAACTCATGATCACGCAGAAGCAGAAAGTGTTTAATGCATTTAATAATAATAAAAAAAGAAAGAAAAAAGTTCAATGCAGCACGTTCTCCCAAACAATATATGAGTGCGATTTTAGTTCACACCGTAAAATCTAAGGTAAGAAAGAGGAACAAAAGAAGAAAATCAAAACCTTCACGCAAGGGGAAAGAAGAATGAGGCATATTATATTGTAGACCAACAACTTTTTCCTTAGTGCACAAATAATTGCAACGGCTTGGTCGTGCCACTCTGTAAACACCAGTGCTTGTCAAATAATAAATGTCCTTCTTGTTATCTTCTGCTAATGAGTAAACGTACCCCATTGTAGGACTAGCACTTCCCTCCACAAAAGAACATGGCATTGGAGAGTCATGAGCACACCTAGAAGAAATCTTAGCATTGGTGAAGTTTCCACTGTTTTCAGGACTTTCTGTACCAACAAGCACATATCCTGCATACAAATCGGTGTACAAGTACCGGAAATATCAACAACTAATATGTCATTTTAAATTTGAATAGTGTACTGTTAGTGATACATAAGATGCGTCCCATGGAAGATGAAGTATGTTGATATAGGGTGTATTCATAATGGCAATGGTAGAGACCAAAGCACTAATGAAGCTTCCCATAGTGCAAAGGGGGGGAGGAGGGTGTATGGCAAGGATGGCTCTGCAGAGGAGTAGAGTAACAACATAGGTAGTGAATGGAGAAGATGATCCATCTCCATGTGTGAAAGGGGTATTTAGAGAGGAGAATCCTCTCTAGCATGGGGGAGACCGTTGGTCAGCCCCATGAGCTGTCTCATCAAGCTATGTCTTGTCTCAGGACAAGACATGCTGCCCATTATCAGTGTACAGGGGCAGCACTGCAGGGATAGGGAGATGTCCCAGTGGTGAGCCTCTATAGCTTGTTATGGTGCCCTCTAGAAAGTTCTAGACCGTTGGCTTAGTGACATGGGCCCAATCATGCTAGACCTAAGTGGGTATCCAGAACAAATAGGTTTAGAGATGACTTCTAAATAAAGCCACATTAATATATATAGAGCGAAAGTGGCAAATAAACCTTCCATATATGCAAGGATCAGTCATGGAACGATAAAAATAGCCACCAACTATGGATGCAGAACCTGTTTTCTTATCAATCTCAGAATGACTGTAACCTAGTATAGGGAAGATTGGGTGTATGGAACTGGCTGAAGTATTTCCTCCAGGTGACTCTGACGGATGAAAAAGAAAAGGACCCTCGTAGACTCTCCAGCCATAGTTTTTACCCTTTTTAACCACATCAATCTCTTCGTATTCATCCTATAAAGAATACTTTAGTAGGCAGATAAAGATAATAACAAAGCAAGAACTATATATTTGTTAGAGAAATATAAAACTATTAATGTAACCTCACCCAATAGCTTAAACTTTTGGATTGAATTGGTTCTTTATATGGTATCAGAGTCTTGGTGTGACAGGTTCGTTCCTCACTGCCCCCTATTTAGTTAATAATTACTTAAGTCTTATAGAGTTTCTTAGCACAGGTAGGTGGACATGTGCATTATTTACCTTTCAAGTCCAGTGGACTCTTGTGAGGGGGCGTATTAGAGAAGTATAAAACCATTAACGTAATCTCGCTTAAGCTTTTGAGTTGAATTAGTTCTTTACAATATTAAAATAAAATAATTGCATGCCAACCCAAGATATTAAATTGGATCATTGAATATGGACCCTTAAAAAGAATAAAGTTGGATCAGTGAACCTGTCCGGCGTCTCCACACAGAAAATAGGATGGTCTCAGAGAGTCAAAACTACATCGCCAAGGATTCTTGAAACCCATAGCCCATATCTCTGGTTCAAGCTCCTTATCATTAACATATGGATTTTCTCTAGGTATAGAATAATTTCCCCACAAGCCCATGTCATTTATTTCTTTGGTACCTGCTGACAATGTCAAAATAAAGTGATCATTGTAACTTCTACATTAAAAGGTATTGTGATAAGAAAGTCAAAGTAGTTGGTTTCACATAAACATGATCCACCTAAGGAAATGTAAGAAAAGTCAAGTGAGGGCATTTAATTCCATGGTTATATCAGAAAGTCCTCATATTAGTATGATCAGTCTTAAGGAACAGTAACCAAAATATCACTATTCACGAACTTTTTTACCCAAATGCCACGTAAACAGTGTTATTTTTTCAATATGCCACGCGTACAAGTTGCTACAGTAGGTAGCGAACTTCCACAAAAAAAATAAAAAATAAAAAAAATACTAACACGTTAAAAAAATAGTCCAGCTTTTACTGTTGGAAGATATATGTAGTTCGCTGTACAGTACAGCGAACTTGTCCAAGTCAATGGCTGACATTTTTTATCACATAGTTCGCTATTGTCAGTAGCGAACTCGGTACAAAAAAGTTGCCACATCAACAAATGAAGTTCGCTGGGCACTGTAGCGAATTTGCCCTTGTGACATATTGGAAAATTCTATTTGCGTGTCATTTGGGTAAAAAAGTCACTGAACAATGACATTTTGGTCACTGTTCCCGGTCTTAATAGGAAGGGTCTTGGGGGTGGGGTTGGGATATATTGAAAGAACTGTCAAGAATTTAGTTACAGGGGATTACTGGGTAGATTGTCTACATCAATTCTCAAAATCTTTCCCAGTAAGGATCTCTTGTTTTGTGCAAGGTTGTAAGGATCATCACGACTAGAGCCATCAGATAACATGAGGTACAAGTATCCATCTTCAGGTCCAAAGAGAATCTGACCAGCATGACCTCCACTATAAGGAATGCCAATTGTGAATATTCTTCTTACTTCTGATGGATTGGCACTTTTTGCCTACAAACAGAATATGGAT
This sequence comes from Gastrolobium villosum, assembly GCA_032173675.1. Classification (NCBI taxonomy): domain Eukaryota; kingdom Viridiplantae; phylum Streptophyta; class Magnoliopsida; order Fabales; family Fabaceae; genus Gastrolobium; species Gastrolobium villosum. The sequence continues at coordinate 46,061 of JAVKPL010015063.1, read as the reverse complement.
ATACCTCATAGAAAATTATATAGTAAAAACAGTGTTTTTAAGCAAATTGAGAAAGTGGAGTTAATAAATACCAAGGAAGGCATTGATGATGTGTCATTGACAGTAAATTCTGCTACTACAGTGTGATACTGGCATGGGAGGATGCCATGATCAGGACCAAGTTTTGAAGGATCACAATTCACATCTGAGTTACATGCACATCTACCAGAACATGTAGGATTTTTCATCTCATCACAATTATAAGAGAGAAAGAAGCGGCCATTTTGTGAAAAGTTTGGATGAAATGCAATTCCCATTAAACCATGCCCAGAATCAAAGAGAATATCATCACTAATGTCTAGGAAGGTTTTGGATTCATCAATTTCCAAAATCTCATTGGATCCCTCAACAGGAATCTTTGCCAACCATATCTTGCCTTGCACATTAGCAAAGAAGGCACGGTCAGAACCATCAGGATGTGGAGCCATGTCAAGGTAAGACCCATCCCCAATTTTCTCCAAACACAGACCATTAGGAAGAAGGGGAGTTTGTAAATTGTTCAATGAAATTGATTCACCATGGAAGCATACTTTTCTATCTTCTGAATAGCCACCAAAAGTCTCACAAAAGCTTTTCCTAGTCTTCCAAATATCCCTCACTTTGGAAGTGAAGAAGCCAAGGTTTTTTCCAGCTTTGTCTTGCAAGAAAGGTTCAAACGGGGAATTAATTACATAAACACTTCCACATGTTTCCCATACTCTTGTGCAGAAATCAAGAGAACCATCACCCCTGGATTGTTGTGACTTCGCAAATGATGTGGTGTTGCACAATATGGGAACAGTTCTATCGCCTGAGGCATTTTGGAACAATTTAGCAGAAAACTGATCATCACATTGCTGCAAATTATTGATAACATCAAAATTAAGGAATTAAGAACTTTACAATGGCTTAATACAGCAAAATTCAAACGAAGACACACGCGTAGGTGAGGAGAAAACAAATGAATATAGTCCTATGTTATCAATCAACTCAACAAGAAACAAACAACAGGAGATTATAACCATCCTCCTATATGTGACTGACCACACTACCAAGTAGCACCCAAAACGGCATCATGTGATGTCAGAGAATAATAATATAAAAACCATTAATGAAACCTACCTAAAAACTTAAACTTTTGGGTTGAATTGATTCTTTATATAGTACTAGAGCTTCTGTAAATAAGTGGTTATGAGTTCGATTCTCACCACTGAGGGGACGTGTTAAAGAATGATAATATAAAAATCTTTAATATAATCTCACCTAATAACTTAAGTTTTTGGATTGAATGGTTCTTTACATGAGTATGAAAAACCGCACTTATAGTCAGAATGCTTACTTCGCATAAAATGGACTTGAGGAGAGAAGCACATTTTGGGTGAGTGAAGTTTAACTCCTGGAATTGTTTCTGTAACCTTGCTTCTTCACTAACTTCACAACAAGCCTTTCCATAGTAGGAACGGAATTTCAGAGGAGCCTCAAGTTTAGAAGAGATTCCTGCTCCATCAACAAGAACTGAACTCACAAGTGATCAATAAGTGCTGCTGGTGAATTAAATACATAGCTAGAAACAAAGAGGCAAATATCAATTAACCAATGCACATAAAGAGGCCAAGGAAGTGATGGGAGAAAGAAACAAACCACACCCACTTGAGTTGGTAAAAATGGCACAAGATGAAGAGAGGTTGATAAGATGTGATATGAAAAAGAGGAAGAGAATGTGAATCCCTTTACAACTCATGGCAACAAATTAAGCCAACAATGTTGAGAAGAAAGTATAAAATGAAGGTGTAAAAAATAGTATGAAGTGAGATGAGACGAACTAATGTTTACAAGATGGTGCATGGAAGACAGAAACAGGAAGCAAGCATATATTTTACTTGCCATTCAGTTGTTACTCTACGTTGTCTTTATTGGAATTCTCGTTAACAGTGTTATTTATTTCATCAAACTTCTCAAACAGCATATGGAAGAAAGCATGCAAATAAACAACTTTCACATACAAGAATTTTATATTTGAGGATCCAATTAACTTTTCTGCTACTTCTTCATTTTTAATGTGACCTGACTCTGTGTGTTATATTTAAAGTGGGTGTTAGTATTAGTATATACTAGCACTCAAGATTTATCCCTTAAAAACATCTTTTTAGCTATACAACATCACAATTGAATTTTTAGTAATTTATTTATTTTATTTTTATTTTTTTTACTCTATAAAGAATGATAATTTTTAGTAACTTTTTTTTTTCGTACCATTTCAATTGACAATATTATTCATATTCATTTGGTAAATGATCATTAGCGAACTCAAAGTCAAACTTAATGGTAAATAGTACATACATTTTTACAATAAAAACAAGGCTTTAATAGTTCTCATGTCGCCGCAGATGGGAAAATATGCAGCAACACTTATTTTCATCAGGATACAGGTCCGGATCCTGATGTGTTTTTTTTTTTAGGCCAGAATACGGCTCCATATCCTAATGTTAATAGTTTGCTGCAACTTTTCTCATCAGCAGCAACAGCAGAAACGAGAAACCCTAAAAACAATGTTGAATCATTAAGTGCTCGCAGTTTTTAACGACATATAATGTTTGCTTTATAGCATTTGATCGTCTATTATCTAAGTTATAATATTGACAATATAATTAAAGTAAAAGACAATAATAGCATAAGTTCATTATTCCTTCACAGTATACTACAACCTGATCTCTTCACTCCATCACAGAATATTATGAAATATGAATTCTACTGAGTACAACCTGACTATAAAAGTTTTTTGTCCGCAAAAACAAAACCAAAGCTGCAAGAGAACCCAGAACTGCGGCAGCTGCCATTATGAGAAAAGGAAACATAAAACAATGAGTTCCAATGCATGTATTTCCTTCAGATGCTTCTTTGTCATATATATACCCAACTACTCTTACAGAGAATAGATAAGATCCCACTGGACCTGCAATGGTAATGGTGTTGAATATGCTGCCCAAATTTCCCACACCAAATATCTCAGAAGTGATTGTAGGCATTAAGGACCACTGAGAGCCATAACAAATACCAACCAATATTGAACCAACATATAGAGCACCTGGCAGTCCATAAGCAATCACCACATGACCAATGCTCATGATCATTAAAGTGATGACCATAAATAAAGGTCTTGCACAACCTCTTGTGTGCAAAAAATAGTCTGAAACATAACCAGCTCCGAACCGGCCAAGGAAATTCCAAATGCTCCACAAAGACACCAAGGAACTTGTCTCATGGCTGGCATAACCAAGGGATTCCCCTATTTGACCAATATTATTAACTGTTGCGAGTCCTGATCCCATACCACACGCCATTGAAACAAACAAAATCCAAAAGTTCACAGTTTGAACTGCTTGGAAAAGATTCAGGTTTTCTCCCAGTTGCAAAGTCCTTTGATTGTTTGTATTAGTCCTAGTATGCCCAGCATCTACCTTCTCAGTATCCAGGGGGCTTGGTTCCACAATTAGTAGGGACCCCTCATCAAGAAGATTTTCTGAAATACTACTTGAACCACTTTCATGTGCTTTAAATGCAATGCAAAGAAGTGAGGCTAATAACCCCACAAGCACAATGAGTACAAAAATGCGGACCAATAACTGCAGGCTAAGGATGTTCTCTAGGATTATAACAACCATAAGATAAGCAGCAACAACCAGAGCCATGAAAGAAAACATATTCAGATACTTCCTTTCTTCTCCCTCATGAGTTTTATGGATTCTCACAAACCACATAAGCAGCAAAGTATTTATAGGTGGTAAAAGTGCTAACATCAGAAGATATGACATAGGCTTGTTGTTGAATATTGTCCGATACACTTGAATTAATATTGCTCCACTGAGACCAAGAAACCCCTATCAAGACACAAGCAATTAAAGTTTCCATGCAATTGCACAACCAAAAATAAATAAATAAAAGGATAGATTATTCTACCTATCACTTTTCTGTCTATTTTTGCCTCCAACACCATCAGAATCTCAATAAAAAAGATAAAGATAAATGTTACTTGAGATTCAGATTTAACAGTGTTGGAAGGTGGTAGGCAAAGGTAGGCAGAAAAAAAAATAATAGGTAGAATAACTTATCCCATAAATAAATATATAAATAAAAAAGAACCTTCATGATGCCAACTACGGTTCCGCTGTAGTTAGGGAAATTATGTACACCAGTGACAACATTGGAAGTGTTAAAATAACTCTGAGCATGAGCTGCGACGAACATGAACAGACACATGACCGGCACGGGCACCGGAGGAAGGACGCCGGCGACGGCGGCCCACATGAGGAAATAGCCCAAGAAGCATTGGGCCGAGCCCAAGAAGTGGACCAGCCAAGGCCCGGTTGTTGATGAGGTGGCAAAGAAATCGTATAAGAGACCAGCGAGGACACCAACGTTGGCTCCGATGTCCTTGGAGACAGAGACAATGTCAAGCGTTGACTGATCATAGTGTTGAGTTGACTTGAGGGTTTGAGAATAGATGGAGAAAGTGTAGAGTGATCCACTTGTGCACTGAATCCATATGCTAGCCACCGTCGATACCCACTTCGAGTTAAGGTAGAAATTCAAGTCCACATACTCCATTCACCCACCTCAATTTCTCAGTTTCTAAAGCAGATGAACACTTGAACCTGCCTGCGTTGTTTTTCTGATGTTTTATGTTCGCTCGCCATGGTGATGACACGTGGACCTTGGACACTGTTCATAAGCCACATGTACCCGCTATTGTTGCTCCACCAGTTTCGTTAAGAGATGATGTTTTGTCACGGCACAAGCACAAATTTACATTTTTATTTAAGTAAACTTTATTCTAGTAAACTTTCAGTACTTATTTAAAATTAAAAATAAAAGAATGATGAAATAAATGTAGCAAGGTATATCTTTTGCTTTTAATAAAATAAATCCCTAAACAAACTAATAAACCACAACACTCTGACATTTGTGAATTCATTAGAAGAAAAAAACACTGAATTTGACCAGTTTTTTATTTGTCTTCTGGAATATACTCTAAACAATTTGATTCTTACTCAACAAAATCAATACCAGAAACCAAAACTTCAGAACAATAGCAATATTAAATCCGCCAAAATGTATACCGAAAAACCAACATTGCTGAAACCTCGTATGGTAGGTAGTACATTCTGTTAGATACCAATACGGGGTGTTTGGTTCCTGGATTTTGTGGAGAAAGATGGGTAAATTGGAAGTGGGTTTGTTGGTTCACTATGCTTGGTTCAATAGGATTCTTACATTGCTATCTATCTCACTTCCCTAGTTAAGCCATTTGCAAGGCTAGCAGGCCAAATTTACCCACTTCCAGCATGGTATTATGAATTATCTAGTTATCTGTGAAAATTTCGCAAGCCATCAATGATCATGATACCCTCTTAACTCATTTCTCAATCTAACCATCCCCAACTGCAAGCAAGCTGCAACCATGAAAGAGACTACTGTTACTAGCTCAGCATAACGCACACCAGATTTTCAATTCACAACAAAAAAGTCACAAAACTTTTAGCACCTAATTTGGCATTCTTCCTTCCTCTTCATTCTAAATCCTTCGCTCTTTCTAATTCTCACAGACAGCACAACACAAACCGACAAAGTCACATACACCAACAACAACCACCTCTCTCTCCGGGAGTCTCTCTATCTTTCTATCTTTCCTTCGTCCACTCCCTCAAATCTTCATTACATTACATTACCCATTTGCCCCTCACATTGTCACTCTAACTAATGTCTCTCTTTTACACTTTCACTTTCCCCTTCTTCTTCTTTTTCTTCCTCTTATTGCATCATCACCACCTCCACCGCTCTCACTCCTTCTTCTTATTTTACACAGATCGATTACAAGGAAAGAGATTTTTTCGTTTTTTTGAAGATATGGTCGTTGGCAAATAGACGTTGGGAGATGACATTGGGTAAAGGGTACTTATTAAAAATTATGACTGTAAAAGGTTATTTTGATAATATTAACTTATTTTCCCATCTCTATTTTATCTCCAACCAAACATAGATTTTATAAAAGTTACATAATTTTTTCGGTAAAGTTTTTCCCAACCAAACAATTATTTTTTACATTTACCTGTCTATCTCACTTTCCAACTATTTCCCTATGTATAACATTTCCCTATCATTCTTAAAATTTCTCCTCAACCAAACGTCTCCTACATAAATAATGAATAGAGTTTTATTACTCTCTTCTTAGATAAGATACTATATTTATCTTACTTTGTAAAGAAAAAATAGGTGAATCTCAAAAAAGAAAAAGATGAGATAAAAAAATTGAAGTGATAGAATATGAGAGAAATTATCTCATGTGAAAATAGAGTAATATTTTTCTAAGGGGTGTTTGGTGTGGGAAAAAAAATTTATTACCGGGAAAAAAAATTCCCGGAATATGGTTAAAAATTTTTTTTGCCTGGGTCAATTACAAAAAGATGTTTGGTAAGCGCCACTTTTTTTAGAAAAGTTGGGTTATTTTACTAATAATATGTTTAGTTGATGGTGAAATATTAATAGGAATATGTAGTAGAATTACGAAATTACCCATTATGTTAAAATATTGAATCACATACAGCAAACGTAGATCTCACAGACAGACAAATTATACTCGAAAGTTGCCTTTTTCAAGACATTTTGGTCTTAAAATTGAAAAAACGTGTATCTCCATTCTTGGATTAAAATAATACCACAGTTCAAATGGCATTTATTTTTTTGCCATAGTCTAGTACAAAACAATTTTCACGGGAAATATATTATACCGATCTTTTTTAACTTCAACACTTACCGAATACGGTAAATATATTTTACCTGCACCACTTTTCCAAGATTTCTCTGACATTCTCCATATCAAATAGCCCCCTAATGAATATGGTAGGAATCTTCGAAGAGTTTCACTCTAAAATCTAGTTGATAGAAGAGTTCAAAATTCATATAAATTTCATATCAAAACCTTAATTTTTAATGTGAGACTCCAAATCTCATATCATGCAAGTGTAATGTGACACAATATCTACTAAATATACAATAATATACACGAAAATACAGTCTCAAAATGCACCCAAATGCAGCATTAATATGCAATACATTTATAGAACTAAATTGTAGTACTAATATGCACCAAAATGCAGTAAATATACAACACCAATATGCACCAAAATGTAGTCCCAAATGCAACAAAATGCTGAACTAATATCATAATCATAGACTGGACCTATGGCTTATTCTTGGGGTATCATATCTAAATGACATGCCTCCACAACATCATATTTTTATGAGGTAATCAATACAAGGCTAACCAATATATATATATATATGGGGTTTATACTTCTTATGTTACATAAGATGAGAATTTTTGCAACACACACATACTTAGGTGGGCCCCATTGGAAAAGAGTAAACAAAAATATTAAAAATATTGGCACGTAAAACGATGTGAGTGTAACATAAGAAGACTATTCTTATGTTACATAAGAAGTATAAACCCCTATATATATATATATATATAGGGTCAGGATCATTTTACACCAGTGTAAGTTACACTTTCAATCTTGTCCGTTGATCCCACTTATATCTAATGACTCAAATCTTTTGGGAATGTGAGCCATTGGATACAAGTGGATCAATGGTCAAGATTAAGTGTAAGACTTCTAACTCTTACACCGGTGTAAGAATATCACACACACACACATATGTGGAGGTGTGATCATTTGACACCGGTGTCAAATTTGAAGTTTGACACCTCATCTGAGAGCCATCAGATAAAAAAAGATCAACAGTGTCACATGCTTATAAATCAGAGCCGTTGATCTTTTTTAATCTAACAGCTCTCATATGTCAAACTTCAAATTTGATACCGGTAAATGATCCTGCCTCATATATATATATATATATATATATATATATATATATAGTAGCAGGATCATCTTACACCGGTGTAAGAATAACAAGTCTATTGATTTTCTACATGTAACGGTTAAGATTTATTAGGTCTCACTCATTAATTAATTTTTAATTCCCAATAAATCTCAACCGTTAAATGCACGGAAATCAACGGTTAAGATTTGGTGGAAGATTTATTATTCTTACACCGGTGTAAGTTGATCCTATCATATATATACATATGGGATAAAATCAACTTGTAAGCTAGTTGTGTCTAATGGCTCACATTATTAAAAGATTAGAGCCCTTAAATATAAGTGAGATCAATGAACAAGATTGAGAGTGTAACTTACACTAGTGTAAAATGATCTTAACCCTATATGTGTGTGTGTGTGCGCGCGCGCTTATCATTTCTCAAGCAGCTTGAAATAATTTTATCCGACTACTAAATCATAATTATACAAAGATGGATCAATGGTGATAAAGGAAGAGAGAGAAAAAGGAAATCATAATCATTCAAAGGTGAATCAATTAAGATAAGGAAATAAATAAATAAAACGACGTGATTTTGGAATGACCAAAGATAAATTTATCTCAAGTTGCCGAAGAAATTTTTTCCATATGTATATATACACCCACAAAAGCCACAAGGCGACCTACAATTTTCGGCCACACAACTACAAGAAACCAAAACCCAGCAATAGTCCTTAACCCGACAAACCCACAACGTACCCATTTTACATGCAGGTAGCATTATTCCTGAATTAAAGTAATTCATTCAGAATGAGTGTAGAAAATGATAATTGACAAAACAAATATGAATACACGTGTATTTTAGTTTAAATTTTAGAATTTTTGAAATAAATCTCATAAAATTCATTTTAAATTTAGAAGCACGTTGCACATAATAAAAACATCAACTAGCTTACCAAAAAAAAAAAATATAAAAAGGTTGAAAAAATAAATAAATAATAATAATAATAATAATGAAAATAATAAATATATATATATATATATGTATATATAATAAATAAAAATAAAAAAGAAAGGGACAAGAAGAAGTAGGGGAAATGAAGTAGGACAAAAACATCAACTAGCTTACCAAAAAAAAAAAATATCAACTAAAACATTCCGCTTGCATTGACAGGCTACTAAGTAAAATTCATTTTGAAAACCAACACAACACGTAAATTAAGGCTTAACAAACTTCAGAACAGCGGGCCGAAAGGGTTACCAATAGTTGAAGCTAGCAGCTTTTTAAGGTAGAACCTCTCATTCCAAGGGCAACGGCATCAACTAAATGGGAAGGTAAACTTCAACAGAGATACCTATATTTCTCTTACACTTGCAGCAAAAGAATATATGAAATACAGCGCACATTCATAATAATGATGCATGAATTATTACTAAAAAAAATCACTAAAATCACTTCTCATTCAACCCGACTAGTAAGGATGAAATGATAATAATTCTTATATACAACCTTACCTTGTATATTTGTAAAGAGGTTAATTTCCGAATTTAAAACCATGACTTTTCAGTTACAAAGAATCCACTTTACCACTGCTCTAAACTCAACACTGTTTTTATGCATGGCTTATTTAAAAAAAAATTCTTCCAACTAATTTACTCTACTATACAAGCCCAAACTGAAACTATTGTAATAATATATACATTTCAAGGTATACTCAAATACGTAAAGCTTGCAGCTTGAGATTTGCTGTTTTGACAACCTTCCAAAGTTTAGTAACCATAAATTGTAAGGAATGCTTATCATGACATTGTGCCTCCTTGTTACACTCCACTTCTCAAAAACTTCACCACACACAGACTAGCAGCATACTGCAACCACAAAAAGCCTTTTCAAATGATTTTAATTGTACTAGTTCTTAACTTTATAAGTGACTGATGCTTCTGCGAGAATATTTTAACAATGTAAAGTGGCAGAGTTTCTCCTATCTATTAATCAAGGAAGCAAGTTATCTCAAATGCTAACAAGCAAATAACTCATCCAGAAGCGAATGAGAACAAATAATAATAAATAAGTAAACAGCATAATCTCATTCAAATTGTGATGTGTGCAACAAGAATTTACACAAAGAGAGCAAAAGATCTTCAATCAGATGCAGGTTCACCTCCTCTGTCTGCCTTCGATATCCTGGAAGCATCCTAACTAACTCACCATCGACTCCCTTTGGGAAATGCGCATCTGGGTGGTGAGATTCATCCCCCATCGACCTATGCTGTTCCTTCCTCTCTAAATTGTGTTTCAAAGGCTACAGATGTGACCAATTAGAAGTTAGAACCCAACATACTCTTTGACCACTTCCCTCGCAGCACCCATCAGCCCTGCTTCCTAAGCCATTGGCCTTCTTGCTACCAAGCCCAACACCCCTGCAACATTCATTGATGCCTCTGCTCCACCCACCACCAGTTTCCAGTGATTCATCCCAACCAACTCCCTCTCTTCTCACGTTTGTTGGTCTAAGCAAGTAATCAGAGCTCAATTCTTCTTTCAACCTAGACCTGGACAACTCGCACATCTTCTCCTCCCCTGCATGGATGCAGCGCCTTAGGACAGAGAACATGTTAGGAACCCACAAATTGGAACAGAGAAATCATACAAAAGAAAGAAAAAAAAAAAATCTTTACTAATGATTGAATAATAATCGGGAAAGGAGAGTGTCAGGACCCATTTGCAAGGTATGGGACTTGAAGTCCCACATTGGTTGTATGGGCAACTAATGTGGGGTTTATAAGGCCTTGGACACTATCACCCTTTGAGCTAGCTTTTGGGGTGGTGCATCCCAATGTTCTTATCAAATGGTATCAGAGCCTTCCACTATGTCTCCCAATTGCAATCGAGCAGCGCGGGTGGTGACGCTGGCATTGCAGTGTTCGCTCGGAGCTAGTAAAAGAGCCCACCCTTTGAACTAGTTTTTGGGATGGTGCACTTCAAGGTTCTTATCAAATAGTATCAGAGTCTTTCACTATGTCTCCCAGTTGCAGTTGAATGGCGCGGGTCGGGTGGTGATGCCGGCACTGCAGTGTTCGCCCATGGCTAGTAAAAGACTAGCGCAAAACCAGCCCGCGGGGGCACCAAGGCTGCGGAGCGTAGTGGAATGTTAGGACTCATTTGCAAGGTATAGGACTTGAAGCCCCATATTGGTTGTATGAGCAACTAATGTGGGGTTTATAAGGTCTTGGGCACTCCCACCCTTTGAGTTAACTTTTGGAGTGGTGCATCCCAAGGTTCTTATCAGAGAGAAATCTCCTCCCTCCCCTTACAATTAAGTCACTAGTTTGTTTTCTCAATGCTAACAACTCTCCTTCACTTCCTTCTACCCCTCTTCATATTTAAGCTAAATCCTTCCAACATATGGTGTTCATAGATCTTGAGAAAGCATACGATAGAGTTCCAAGGAAAGTTTTATGGTGGGTCCTGGAGAAGAAAAAGGTACCATCAAAGTATGTAAAGGCAATCAAGGATATGTATGATGGGGCTACTACATGTGTGAAAGCTTGTAACGGAACATCAAGTTATTTCCCTATCACGGTAGGTGTACACCAAGGGTCGGCTCTAAGTCCTTATCTCTTTGCCTTAGTTATGGATAAACTAACAAAAGATATTCAAGAGGAAGTGTCATGGTGTATGTTTTTTGCAGACGATATTGGCTTATTGATGAGAGCAAAGATGGTGTTAATAGAAAGCTTGAATTGTGGAGAAGCACATTGGAATCTAAAGGATTCACATTTAGTCGGAGCAAGACTGAGTATCCGAACTGTGAGTTTTCTCTGGTAAGAGATGTAGACCAAGATCCCATGCGTCTAAGTGGTCAAGAGGTACCCAAGAAAGATGTTTTTAAATACCTGGGCTCCATTTTGCAAAAAGGTGGAGAGATTGATGAGGATGTAAATCATAGAATCAGAGCAGGGTGGATGAAATGGCGTAGTGCATCTGGGTTTTTGTGTGACCGCAAGATCCCCCTTAAGTTAAAAGGAAAATTCTATAGAACAACAGTAAGACCTGCAATGCTATATAAAGCTTAATGCTGGCCAGCACATTAGCAACATGAGCATAAAATGAGAGTAGCAAAGATGAGGATGTTAAGGTGGATGTGTGGTTATAAGAGGATGGATAAGATAAGAAATGAAGATATTCGACGAAAGGTAGAAGTACTACTGGTGGCTGAGAAGATGAGAGAACATTGATTGAGGTGGTTTGGGCACGTAATGAGAAGACCCCTGGATGCTCCCGTAAGAACAAAAGTTTGTTACCAAGAGCTCAACACAAAAAAAGGTAAAGGTAGACCGAAACTTACTTGGGGGAAGGTAGTAAAACAAGATTTAATGGAGTGGGATATAGATTGACGGACGGTATGCCTTAGAACGGAATGGAGAAAAGCTATAAGCATGGTGGAGGGTTAGACCCGTTGTTATTCCTATGTTCCAGATGGTCCCTTTTTAGTCTTTTTCCCCTTCATTTCCCCTCCTCTTCTTTTCCCTTTCTTATATATATATATATATATATATATATATATATATATATATATATATATATATATATATATTATTACTATTCTATTTATTTATTTTTATTTTTACTCTTATGTTTATTTTTCCTTTTTTCAACCTTCCTGTATCTTTCATTTGGGTTCATCTACCACCGACCCCAATTAATTTGGGATAAAGGTGTTGTTGATGTTGATGTTGATTGTCCTTCCAACATCTTTAACTAACTATTGATACCCTAATGTAACTAAATATTGATATTTGGGAATCTCAAACAGAGCATTTCCAACCTTGATGCATGACCTGTTGTCTGGGTGGTTTGATCTGCTCCAACAGTTCTCCACCTCCGCTGCCATTTTCATCAACCATCTGAATCTTTTCCTCCACAATTGGCCCCTACACCATAGATTCCACCAGTGTCCTCCTTTCCAACAGGCCTGCTGTATGTGAACCCAGTTACTCAGGTTGAATAACCATAAGATCGACCCTCCTCCAATTTCTGAACCATTGCCAATAACAAATAAATGTCCCCTGAACCGATCATCCGCAACTCAGCTTTTCACATCATCCTTCAGTCCATCTATGAACGCACCACATATGAAACCCTCATCAGCGTTATGGAGCTGAGCTGAAAGGAGAGCTTGAATTGCTTGCGATACTCCATGACTGACCCCTCTGATGCAATACCATTAGCACCTGACCTATGCCACCAATTCACTCCAAAATTCTGTTATGCTCCTTCACAATTTCCCACCCCCTCCTTATTCATGTTTCCCTTCCTGTACCATCATTGCACAATTCTCCTCTCCAATACCTTGCTGCCATGTGTACATTGTGTTACACTCTGCCACTATTGTTTCCTCCTTACTTCAAGCAGCTTTCCTAATTCTCCTCTCATGAACACGTATAATTTCCCCTTGACCAACACTCTGCAGTCCACTCTCCTTTTTTCTTCTCTTATACACACGTCAAAGACCCATCACCCATGAATGGGGAAGTAAAGAAAGAGAAAAAAAAATGTAGCCAAGGGAGAAGTGAGAATCTATGCTCATAATCAAATACAATGGTGACAGATGATAACTGAAAGAACAGTGGACTACATATCTTTTCTTATTCTGTGCACACAGAACAGAACAAGTAAAATGCATAACTTCAATCAGCCTTTTAGATAACCTCTATATTTATGCCTAACAGAACAGAAAAAAAAATACTGGTTTCCTTAGACATTCATTACCTTGTGCTGAAATGCTGGCAAATACATTCTTCATCATCGTGCATAATGTTTTAATCTTCTAATCACAACTTGCTTATAGAACCTTTGGGTCCGGAAGAATAATGCCAGACCAAACAAAAATGCAATAAAAGCCACACCTGCCAGGATCAGAAATGATAACATGAAACAGTGGACACCAATGCATGAGTTATCTTCTTCACTAGCTTCCTTGTCATAAATATATCCAACAACTCTCACAGAAAGTATATAAGATCCAAGTGGACTCGATGCAGCAATAGTGTTGAAAATGGTACCCATATGCTTTACACCAAATATCTCAGAAGTGATTGTAGGCATTAAGGACCAATTAGCACCATAGCAGATGCCCACCAGGACAGGACCCAAATACAGATTTCCAGGGAAACCAGTTGCTATAATTATATGGCCAATAATCATTATCCCCAGAGTTGCGGTCATCAACAATGGCCTGGGCCAACCTTTTGTGTGCATGATATAATCAGATACATGCCCACCTCCAAAACGGCCAAGAAAATTCCACATACTCCATAATGACACCAAGTTATTAATCTCAATAGTACTATAGCCAAGAGATTGCCCAATTTGGCTCATATTATTTATTGTTGCCAACCCAGAGCCCAACCCTGATATCATGGTTACAAACAACATCCAAAAATCAACCGTACACATAGCTTGCAAGACGTTCATTTCTACTTCATGTGGCAACATGCCATCATCTGCTGAAGTCACCTGTACCTGCCCCTCATCACTTGGAAGCTCTTGGTATTCCATTTGATCCCCTGATGGAGCATGACTAGAGGATGTAATTAACTTGCCATCGTTTGTAGCAGAGACCCTCTGAATAGAGTAGGTTTGTGAAAATTTCCGTGACTCCTCATATTGGGCTTTGATAGCAATGCCAAAAGGCAATGCTAGTAGAACCATAAGGATTACAAATATGAACAACCGTCCCCAATATGGTAACGTAACGAAATTTTGCAAAAATATTATGAACATGAGATAGGCAACAATAATCACAGTAACCACAGAGAAACTATTCAAATGCTTCTTGTAATCACCATCGTCCACTTCATAGATCCTCAACAAAAACATAAGCAATATGCAGATAAATGCAGGCAAGCAAGCAAGCATCAAAAGGTAAGTGGTTGGGTCACCATCACAAAATGTATGATACATTTGAATCAGGATTGCTCCACTGAGTCCAACAAATCCCTGATAAAAAATAAAAAAAAATCCAATTAAATCAACAGAAACACAAAATTACAATTTCTATTTTATTTTTTGAAGAATTAAAAACACCTTCATGATGCCGATGATGGTGCCGCTATAATCAGGGAAATTGCGCAAGCCGGTAACAACGTTGGTGGTGTTCAAGAAGGTTTGACCGTTAGAACCGAGCCACGCGAAAAAGCACATAACCGGCACCGGCGGCGGGTCGATCAAACCAACGACGGAAGCCCAAATGAACATGAATCCGACGAAGCACTGAACGGCGCCCGCCGCGATCACCACCCATGGTCCTCCGAGGGACGTCCATTTAGACTTGGACGGCGGCGAGCCGCTGCTGCGGCTGTCGGTGTAGGGAGCGACGGCGGAGTAGAGGAGGCCGGAGAGGATGCCGAAATTGGCGCCAATGTCTTTGAAGACGGAAACGGTGTCGAGGGTTGATTGGTCGTAGCCTTGCGTGGACTTGAGAACAGGGGAGTAGATGCTGAAGGTGTACGATGCACCGCAGCTCCACTGGATCCATATTGCTGCAGCCACACATGTCCAACGATTCGCCACCCACTCCATCATCATCATCATCCCCTCCGCTTCCGATGAGCTTCAATTATTTCGGACAGGATTTTTTAATTTTGTTGACATGAATGAACTGGAAAGAAAAGCGACATTTTGTAATTATTCATGAAGATGTATTACTAAAATGGAATAAATTATTTTAATTATATTCTCACGACAAAAAATTACCACTATTACAAGTAACTTGATTAGAGCTGATTTTCCTCAATATGATTGTTATATTTTATTGAGAATTAATAACATTTTTTGGATCACACTTATTAATTCATTCTTCTACGATTTTCATATAAATTTAACTACCATCGAATGAGCATATAAATAAGCTATTAAAACATCAATCAGACACATGTCAATTTTTCATGTACCGCCAGGCTAATACGATATCTGAACGTGATTGCATCCATCACAAGAGAATATATTTTATATAATAAATGTTAGACTTTTGCAAAAATCATTTTGCTACAAGTTGTATTTTATATATTATGATTTCATTTTTGTCATTATATTTTTACACATTTGTACCCTACAGCCTTCCCACCTTCAAGAGCTTTGGTTATAGGCCAAAAAAAACTTTAAATTTGAATTGAGTCTTTATATTTTGGCCAATTATTTTTCTATTTACATTCATCAAAAAATTTAGCTTCTCGATCTCATCTTGTATCATTATTTCATTATTTGTGAAAATATTGTCGACACGACATAACCAATAGAAATTTCTTTATTTTTATTATTTTCAGATACCTAAACCACCCTCAATATTTAATAAAAATTATGTCTTATGGATTAGCAATTGTGTGTGTATTATATGATCATTTGCTCCTTTCCACTTTTTGGATTTTTATCCTTGCAATCGATCACTTTTCTACGTAGTAAATGGAAAACAATTGTTAGATTCAAAAATAACATTATTTTACAAAGATCTAAATAATTCTATGAAATGTACTAAATGCATGAATTTTACTTGTACAAAAGAGACAGAGATACCTCTAGAAAATAAAAAATATTTTTCAAAATTGTTACTTGAAAAAAAAAAAAACCATTTATGAAAAATAAAACCACGAATCATGGGATACAACTTCTGCATTCTTACATTATGCTTCCTACAATGTCTACATATATATATTCACTACAAATATTACTACTGATTACAAGTTCATTACATATAGTTTCGTGGCTTGGATTTTTATTGTCATATAACAATTAATTCAGAATATAATTGTCAATTAATATAAATACATGAAATCAAATTCTGCATATTTTATAACAAGTCTTTTTTTCTTTTATATATAGGAACTTTTTTTATTTTTTATTTTGCTAAGCATATATAGGAAACTTTATTATAGAATCAAAATTAGAAAAACAGAATTATGCAGTTTCTTCTTTCGATTCAAAACAAATAAACAAATGGGTATGTATAAAGACACAAAAACATAAAATCTCATCGATCAATAAACAAAGTAACAAATATAATCAACAACCCAAGCTAAAAAATAAAATAATGAAACTATATCTATTATGTATATATTTTTCTAACTTATATCCAAGCTAAAATATCATTTTCTAAGCACAATTTAAAAAAAAATATTTTTCTAAATATCAGGAAATATATTTCAAAAACCATTTAAACAATGAAATTAATGATTCATATTTGTATTCAAAGAGAAGAACACAAGAATATAAAGGGGATCTTGATAATTTATGTTTTTTCTTTTTTTATAAACAATAGTTATTCTCCACAGGAGATAATTATCTCTTAAGCAGATTCAGGATTAAGGCTTTAAACCCCTTCCAAAGATAGTATTAAGGAGGATCGAACACATATTCTCACTCACCTGCTTAGTTCTCATGCGCCAATTGAGCTACTATCATTTGGTCTTGAGAATTCATGATTTTACATATATGATGTTAAGAATTGGGTTATTGACCTTTCTCCATGGCTATTGCAAAATCTAACCTTGGCTTTAAAGAAAAAAAATTTCAATCTCTTCACCTTTTGATTATACTCTCTGTACCCAAAACTCCACTCCATTATGCTAGCGGAATAGAAAGGTAACTACAAAATAATCGAACTTACGGAAAAGCACCATTTTAAAATTTTTGGGCAAAAGAGTTGTTTAGTTAAAGTCAATTTGGATAAGTTTTTTCCAAAGTAATGCAGTCAAACATGTCACATATGCTGACGGGACTTGTGCCACGTCACCGCCACGTAGGCAACCCAGCTACCGTAAAACTTCGTTAGGCCATAACTTGTGACTCGGGTATCCAAATCAGATGATTTTTTTATTTCACATAAATTTTCGAGATCTACGCAATGACACCTCATTTGACATATTTTATCTCCCACAAACATAGTTTGAATTTGTAACAGTTATACCACAATCACAAGAGCGTTTAAATCCAGAAGATCTTCAAACTATGTTTGTGGTAGATAAAATTTGTCAAATGAAGTGTCATTGAGGAGATCTCGAAAAGTTATGTGAAATCAAAAAAAAATCATCTGATTTGGATACCCGAGTCACAAGTTATTGTCTTTTGAAATTTTATGGTAACTGGACTGCCTATGCGGCGCTGATGTGGCACGAGTCCCGTCAATGACGAGACTAGTCCCGTCAGCATATGTGACATATTTGACTGCATTACTTTAAAAAAAAATTATCTAATTAACTTTAACTGAGCAATTATTTTGCCCAAAAATTTTAAAATGGTATTTTAGCCTCAAACTTAAAGTAAGTAACAAAAAAAGGAATAAATAGAATAAAACATAGATAAGAAAGAAAGGTAAAGGAATCATTCGAGTTGAATTGTCACATTAGCGGAATTGTGCTCATAACGTGTTATGAAATTAAATGATAACTAGAATATATAAAAGGCAAAAGAAGAAAAAATGGGAGAAAATTTGGCAAAATGAAACAAGGATAATTTTTCATTGTTTTGTGTTGTGTGTATACAATATCTGCACATGTTCTATATTCATCAGTACATTCTACAATACTCTCCAAAAAAACCTTGTATTATAATCAGTGTTATGAAACCCAAAACAAATTGATCTAGCACACTCATACATAAAGGTAATATAGTATGTTTTGTAAATTAATGTACGACCATAATAACCCTCGCATAGATTTTGGGGAAGGATATACGTACCATCAAAAAAATTTACCATCTTTACACTTAATCTAATTATCGTGAATCTAACGGTTATAATTTATTAGATTTGTTGGGAATTAATAAATGCATCCTAATAATTTCTAATAAATTATAACTGTTAGATTGACGGAAATAAATGGTGATTAGGTTAATTGTAGAGGTGATAAACTTTTTTAGTGGTAAATATATCTTACTCCTAGTATTTTATATCACATTAAGATAAATATGGATCCCCAATGATTGGCTCAAATGGCAATATGAGTTTTGTCACGGATGAACTGTCAAAAAAGTAGAGATCTGAATTCTAGAGAAAACCTTTGGATGAGATAGGAGCATAATAGTTAGTGCATCATGCTTATGATATAGTTTCGTCAAATTCCGTTTGGTAACTTCTTCGTTAGTGGCCTAAGATTATGGAATAATGATAACTACTAATATCCTCCTAATCAGATTTAAATTACCTTATTTTATGGGGGCGCTTATTAAGTTAACATCACCCGTCAAATTTGATACTTACGGGACATATAAATGTTCGTACAATTAATCTGGGACAAGTCTGATATCTTGTAAACGAATCATCACATTCCACCACGCTTCGCAGTCACGGCACGTCCACGCGAGTCGGCTCTGTGATAGTCTTTACTAAACCCGGGCGAACACTGCAATGCCATCATCTGGAATTAGGGTGTGCATGGGTCGAATTGGATTGGATTTTTAAAAAAACCGAACTAAATTAGTTTAAACAGTTCGATTCAGTTCGAAACTGATTTGGTTCAGTTTGAAAATGATTCAGTTTGGTTGGAAACGGTTCGATTCGATTCAGAGTCGGTTCGGGTCGACCATATTCTTAAAATAAAAAAATTAAAAGAAATAAAGTAATAAAAATTATTGCGGTTCAGTTCAAGAACTGTTCGGTTCTTAAACTGATATTAACAATCAGTTCGGTTCATGAACTGGTTCTTTAACAACCAATTCAGTTCATGAACTGATTTTTAAAAAGCGATTATTTTAAATACAGTTCAGTTCACGGTTCGATTCATTTTTTTGTTTATTTTATATATCCCTATTTGGGATGCACCACCCAAAAACTAACTTAAATAACGAGAGTATCTAATACCTTATAGATCCCACATTTGTTGGCTATACATCCAATATAAAACTTCAAGTCTTATATCTTACGAATGATAACAGAGAGAAACCAATTTGTTGATTCAGACACTTACATCTGCTGTTAAAGATGTGGAAATTAAGGATTCTTCATCTAATCCAAGTACATGAAAATCATAAATTTAAGTGAGTTAAAAGAATGGGCCAAAAAAAAAAAAAAAAACTTGAGATGTGACGTCGGATTTACTTATGAATTATTACTGGATGCTAGATCTTCCCTACAATGTCTACATATATACATTCAAAAGATAAATTAAGAGTATGATGTTTGTATTGCTGAATGCTTCTGCCTTAAGATTTACGCTTGACATTTTTCTTTAATCTTTGTCTCTACGGCTTGTACCAAAATAATTAATCTATAGTGTAAGAATAATTTCTTGATTCATATGAGATATTATAAATCATCATTAATACATCTGTATTCTAAACCAATAAATTTCAAATTGGCATGTTGTAAGATGTCTTTGTTAATCAAATTAGCATGTTGGTGCTTGATACACATCCTTTGCTTCCCCTCAGGTTTTTCTTTTTTCTTTTTTCAATTCAAACTTTCTAATCTTTTTTTATAGGGTTTTATGAGAGTTATGTAATAGGAAAAGTGATTGTGTTGTGTTATAGAGATTCGTTTTGCGTGCCAGAGTTTTTTTTTTGCTGTGGGCCCCACAAAATGTTGTGTGTGTAGGAAAGTTTTTGTGGTCATGTTAAATGATAGATGATAAACCCTTTTATATATATATATAAGGGTGAATGCATAATTGTTGTCATTCTTTTCCATGAGGCTGCTTCCAAAATCAGAAGAAAAGCTATAAAATGGCTCAAATTTTTTATTGGCTTCATTAGTTGATTAGTTAATTATCTCTTAACTCATTTCTTTGAGTGTCATGCATCAAATTGTTGTGGTGAATTGGTACAGAAAGAGCTAACAGCCGAGAACAGTCAAAAGATATTGATTGACAAAAATAGCCAATCTTGCATTATTCTTTGCCTGCACATATATAGCAATTCATGCAATCTGATAAACAATAGAAAGTATGT
Source organism: Gastrolobium villosum (assembly GCA_032173675.1). Taxonomy (NCBI): domain Eukaryota; kingdom Viridiplantae; phylum Streptophyta; class Magnoliopsida; order Fabales; family Fabaceae; genus Gastrolobium; species Gastrolobium villosum. The sequence goes on along the minus strand of JAVKPL010015063.1, from coordinate 25,225 downwards.
ACATCTATTCAAAACGTTCACAAGTGTGAAGGATTAAAGACTCAACAATTAAAATCTTACCAATAAAATAAGAATCCAATAAGGAAAGGAGAAAGGAAGCTCAAAACACCTCTTTTTGTTCATGGGGAGGGGGGAAAGCTAGCTGACACTAGTAAGACTGAAGCATGCAGCAGCACTCTTCAATTCATTCTCAGCAACATTCTCAATGCACTTTCTTGTATCTCTCAGTGAATCTTCGGAACTGCAGGCAGATATGTACAGTATCAAATATACATCTTTTTGTTAAAATAAATTTCTACAAAAGTTTAAGGTTAGCATTCCAGATGACATACTAAAATTTGAGCCAACCCTCATTGGCCAAATATCACCATTTTCTTTTTATTGGATTTCAATCATCATAACTATTTGTTTGCATTAACCCTTTCTATGTTTCTTTTTATATATAATTTGTGTGTTAAACTCTCAACCTTATTTGACAATAAAACCACTCCTCATTGAACCTGACTAGCAAGTGTGGGGTAGAGGAAATCCTTGTACGCAGCCTTACCCTTGCATAATTGCAAAGAGGCTGTTTCCTCGATTCGAACCCATGACCTTTCTGTCATGAAGGAACAGTTTTACCACTACTCCGGTTCGCCACTTATTTGGCAATAACAAGTATTAAAAGGGTCGACCCAGTTCAAATACCCACTTCGTGAGTGTCTGGGGAAGGGAATACTCTAGGCAGTCTTTCCCCTGCTTTTGCAGAGAGACTGATTCGAACCCGCAACCTGACACACCACGGCAAACAAGCTTACCGCTGAGCCCTTCTACAATAACAAGTATTAAATCCAGTTTTTTTTTTTGGTTTACTTTGTCTGATTATTCAGAAAACGATCAATCTACCTTGGCTCATAAGCCTCCTTGGAATAAATATATGATTGTCTGTCATCAATTGTATGATCAAAAAATGGATGTATCTCATCATAATCTTCAACAACTTCCTGTGTGGTAACCAATTGAGATTGCACTGTCATGGAATTGCTATTATTGTGATTTGTGTAGGGATGCTGAACCCACAATTGGTTTGTGACATAATCCTTTGAATCCATGTAAAGGGAGTTATAGGCCAAGCTGTTGTTGGAGTAAGAATGTTGTTGCTGTGACACAGGAAAAGTAGCCATTGTGTTGTTATAAATCTGTGACTGTGGAGCATTGGAGAGAGGAAGAGCATTAGTACTTGGTGCCATTCCCAACTCTAATTGTGAAGTGACATGATCATCATGTATGGATTGTCCTTGATGTTGGTGATGTTGCCTATACATCTCAAGTTGTTGATGAAAAACATGAAGCTCTTCTTCCATTTGCCATATTTGGTAACGTAGCCTACAAACTTCTTCCCAACAACCATGAACTGGATACAATTCTCTATAATTTGCTTGAGTAATGAGAGTCTCCATAGCTATTCTTTTTTGACTAGGCTCCAACTTCTTCAACATCTTATTAATGTTGCTTACTCCAAATAGCTTATGGACATTAAGAAACACCTTTGGTTGGTCTGCAGGGAAGTATGGAGCAAGAGGACACTCAGGAGTGCACTTTCTTCTCTGGTATTTGCATGAAGCACATGCAAGGTTTATTCCACCCTTATGGGTCATATTTCCACCACCTTGTCAAATGATGGAACCCCTTTTAGAAAAAAGGTAATCAAAGCCACGATGATAAATGCATTGAAGAAATTTTTTGTAGGAGAAAGCTATGGAAGAACTTAGAAGGAGAGAGATATAGAGAAATCACCTTTAGTTGGTCATAGCTATTTTCCTCTGTTAATATGCGAATGTGGTGGGTGTGGAAAGACTAAGTAAAATCACATGTTAAAGAGAGAAGCGAAATATATGGAGTTCGTTCTTAATAGTGAGACCATTAGTGACAAGTGTACATGACAATGTGGAAGAGTCCTAAGTTTTGGGGTTTCCATTTTGTGGTCATAGCTATTTTCCTGTTGCTCGTTTTCATGTGACACGGTTAAGTATTGCCCAACATTAGGGCTGTGTCACCTTGGCAACACATACTAACAATTATGATGCACTTAAATCACCATAAATTATTATAATTGCAGACGTTTTAGTTCTAAAGGCCTTTTATGAATTTTAATAATTGCAGACGTGTTTGCATAACTTTATGTTTAGTTTATGATTATTTCTGTTTTGTATCAGTTTTTAAGATCATTGATGATCCTTTATTGTCAGTTACTTATTGTATTGCCTTTAAAAGGCTGGTTAGAAGAATGTGAGGGAGACTTTTGAGGACTTTTGATTATTGAAGAATGATAATATAGCAGAAAACTTCTGCATTTTCCTGAAAGCCTATTTTTTCCATAATTTTGCATCAAATTATTTTCAATATACTACTCTTACATTACTTTCTTTTTAAAGGATAAATTAAGAAAAATGCACGTTCTAACACATTTTGTTTTTCTTCTTCCGAACAGGATGATGGGAATGTCGTAAACAAAACAACGTATAAGAAGTATTGGAGACACATTCACATTTAATACTGTTTAAATATGAGACACATTCACATTTGATTGGAGACAACAGGTATTGTGAAAGAAGTATTGGTACTGTTCTTGTTTGGGACCATGTACAAAAGCCCAAAGATATGGAGGATCCAAGCCCATGAAAGTCCATCATATTCAAAGTCCTTATCCCTTAATGAAGCAACCTTATACTACATATATAAAGCCTGATAGTTAAATTTATACTATACATTACGATATTTTTAATTGTTTGATGTGACCATCATATAGTATAAGCTTATATAGCAGGATCCCTTTATACATCTCAGAGGAAATATGCTCTGGATATTCTTGAAGAAACTGTTTTGTTAGATTCGAAGTCTGTTGATACTCCTATGGATCCAGGTATCAAGCTTCTACCAAATCAGGGGGAGTCCTTTCCAGATCCTGAACAGTATAGAAGATTGGTTGAAAAATTGAACTACCTCACAGTCACTCGGCCTGATATTTCATTTGCAGTTAGTGTTGTTAGTCAATTTCTTAATTCTCCATGTCAAGAACATTGGAATGCAGTCATTCGTATTCTTAAGTATATCAAGGCATCTTCAGGAAAAAGCCTTGAATATGAAGATAAAAGTCATGATAAAGTTGTTGGGTATTGTGATGCTGATTGGGCTGGTTGTCCAGCTGATAGGATATCTACTTTTGGGTATTGTGTCTTTGTTGGAGGCAACTTGATTTCATGGAAAAGTAAGAAACAAAATCTAGTTGACAGATCAAGTGCTGAAGCAAAATACCGTGCCATGGCGACTACTACTTACGAGCTCATCTGGCTTAAATAGCTTCTCAGAGAGCTTAAGTTTGGAAACATCAAAATGATGTATAACTTAATCAAGTCTAAGAAGATAGGATTAGACCTGATAAAGGATTGATGTATTAAACAATTCAATTCTCAAGAATTAATATATTATTTTAATATTAATATATTAAAATAAAAAATAATTTTTCAATATATGATTTTTTTAAATATTGGATTTTTTTTTTTACAAAAATAATATATTTTTCTGACACACTGATCAACATTTTTCTATAAAAAATAATATCATCTGATATATGAGGAGTGAGATTAACATTTTCTCTCTCTTCAAAAACTTTTTAACATTCTCTCTCTTTTATCCAATTGTTATGTGATAGGTAGTAAAGGTATTTTTGACAAAATTTGATTATTTAAATTCATTATTAAAAAGTATTTTTGACAAAAATATATTTTTAACGTATCTAGTATAATACAATATATTACCAAACATTAGATGATATTATTTTATACAATATATTGTCTTCTTTTTTTTGTGAAACAATATATTATCTTTTATTAACAAGCAACTAATGACGAAGCTATTAAACCCAAAAGGACAAAACAAATTCAAAAGGAAATTTTAAGCAATACAAACGAAACTGAAACTACAGCGAAATCAGAGTCTCTAGAAGCCCAATTACGCACCTTCACAACAATATGTAGAACAATGAAATATGATAATCCATCTTAATTGACACCAATCGCAAAAATTTTGGACAAAATTGTAACAGGAACTTTGTTCTTTACTCACTAAAAGCTACAGTTACATCTGCAACTATATATATTTGAAATCATTACCTTCACTTATGCTGATTCTAGAAAACTGAAGCACTCCCCCAATCCCATAAAGACAAGAAATTTAAAAAGAAGAAAGTACAGTGATATAGATACAATGGAGGGAAGCTCCTCCATTTTACCTGAGTTCCATCATAACTCAGGTATCACGGAGGAGAGAAAACTTTTATCAAGTAGATAAAAAGATCAGCAAACAAAACTCTTTTCAGCCGCAGGGGTAACAAGATAACAAATATAATCTAATCGTATGTAAGCTATACAAAATCTCTCTGAGGTCCTTTTTTTTTCTGAGGGGGGAGAGGGGGTAGGGATGAGGAGGGGTGAAGTAAAAAACTTTGTTAACAACCCTCCAAAATATGGTATATGTTCCCGCCAACAATGCGCAATTATGTCCATCATAGAACAGCCCCTTCTCACACAAAGCTGGCAAATCTCAGCAAATTGTGGTGCTTCTTTCCATTACCAAAACCTTTGGTTGGATACAAGAAATGAATGTGATATTTTCACAGTAGACCAATTTTGTTGAGCCGTGCTGCGTACCAAACACCACTCTCTAGGCTCTTTGAAGTCCAATTACGCCCAGTATCAAAAAATTGCTTTGGACATGATTCTCCCCCGAGAACTAGTCGTTACTATTAAAACAGTGAATTGTTTCACATAACGTTAAATGCTATATCTCAACTTATGTATGTATCCCAAAACTTGTTGACATCATTGAAACTTGCAAGTTTATTTCCTAAGCCAAGTGCGTGCAAAATGCATCTGCATAAACAGGGCCTCCCCATAAACCAGTTGGATGTCAAACTCAGTCAAACCCAAAGTTCTTCAGTCCAGCAAATGATGTTCAGTTCCGATAGATATTAATTTACAGCTTCAAAGAAAAGAACCTGGGGTTGCAGATGCCCTCTTTTACACATTGTAAGAACATCAGTCCATCCACCAATTATCTGGATATTGAAGAAAAAAAATTGAAAACAACAAGAAGTGCAAAACATAATATATTCATATCTGTTCAAAGATTCAACTCACCTTGACTGTCTTGTCATCATACATAATCCATTGTTCGTGCTCATAACTATAAGCAAAGCAATGATAATGCTGCCCATAATAGCAAACCTACAAGTTTCACTAACATATATTAGGCACATAATGACATAAGTAGTGCGGAAAATTGGAAAACTGCAGAGCACCATTGAACAGGTATTCGTTTAGTAATTTAATGTAGAACTCATTGTTAGAGTTATATAAAACCATTAATGTAGCTTCACCTAGCAGCTTAAACTTTTGAGTTGAATTGGTTCTTACATGGTATCAGAGCCTCGGTGTCACGGGTTCGATCCTCACCGCCCCTCATTTAGTAAATAATTAAGTCTTGTGGAGTTTCTTAGCACAAGTAGGTGGCCTGTGTGTTATCCACCCTTCAAGTCCAGTGGCTCTCATGTGAAGGGGGGTGTTAAAGTTATATAAACCATTAATATAGGTTCACCTAATAGTTTAAGTTTTGGGTTGAACCGTCGAATTGATTCTTTACACTCACAATAGGTAATACAAAATATGGCTACTTTTCCATGCAAAACAACAAAATGTCAATCAATCATCTGATGAAAATTGGAAGAATGGAGTGAAAAGGATAAAAATTTATTTATCCACAAGTCTTCATTCGTTCTTCCCATCTTCCTTTATGAAATAAATTACAAATCAGTATCGTGGTTGTTTTATGTACTGCATAAACGAATTTTTCACTGTTTGGTGCATTCCTATAAGGAATTCACTTTAGATTTAATAATACTTTTTATGAGTGATTTATGAAGCAAATTAAGTAAAAAACGAATTTAGGATGGGGCAGGGGGAATTTATGAAGTTTGAACGGCTAAAACTGCTAAGTTGTGCTTGTGCATGAAATCTATAATATTCAAAACAATTATTTTAATTATGAAGTTTTAAATTGAATACGTCCCTTGTACCATAAAGGTATATCTCACTATTACAGCCACAACATCATGCAATCAATATAAAATATAAACACTCCATACATATTATCACTCAAATACATACCACCGAAACCAAGCTATGAGTGCTTTTAGGATCTAAACCACGATAAAGGACACTGATATCCATCTCAGTGCTGAGGGCTGCAACAGTTGCTGATATGTCATCAGCACTCTCACATGTATTTTGCCAACCTAGAACTGCAAATTCCAAACATGTAGGAGATAAAGAGAAAGAACAACCAGCATACCAAAAAAAAAAAGAGAAAGAACAACCTCAAAATGTACAAAAGATAATACATATACATACGTACATAAATACAAACATACATACAAAACAAAAAACAATTCATGTGTAACGACTGAGTCACCTGTCATAAAAACATGCGGTGGAGTTGAAAGAAAGTGATGGATGTAGTTCAGCTTGCCACAACCACCAACTTCTGGATCACAAGCCAACTGATGGTTCATTTCCACAAGATTCAAAAGCTCATCAAAGGAGCTTTCAGCACACATTACCTAGAAAGTGAAGAAGGGATCGAGCTAAGGTACTTAACAAGGTTTTCAGAAGCTAAAAATCAGAAAATTTGTAAATTATTAAATGTTAAAATAATATATCCTTCCTAAAGATACCTTCATTGTCCGAAGGGCATTGGCATTTATATTGTGAAAGAAGGAAGTATACTTCAAGTTCCTCGACTCAATACCACAGTGGTAGCAGTTCATTCGTTCAAAAATGTTCATTCCAAAGAGTGAATGTACTATACAAGTACTATTAGCACAATCCCAAGATCCCATGCAGTTGCTTTCCACTGATTCTGTATCAGAAACACTTGAACCCCGAGTAAATGATCGATGGAGGCAGTCAAATATCACTGCCAGTACTTCAGAAGCATCATTCATCTGAGCCTGTCAAATGCCAACATATTAATCACATTGTCCATAAAAGAACCAAGTTTTATCTCTTTCCCATGATGAATGAATGAGTTGACAAAAGTCAAGTTACAAAGAATTTACTGTATGGGTGGAACAAACATATCTGAGTGAAGTTACCTCCTGGAAGAAGTTACTATCTGGATATAGATTGCTGAGAGCAATCCTGAGGGAAGTAGGTGCAACTGCTTCTCTCTTAAAGTCTTTTGATACAACAACACCCATGGCAGTAAAGATGTCATACAATGCACAGACAACACAAGGATTACCCACATGATCATGCTCCGATCTGGGTCTGCCAAGAAATTCCCCCCGAAAGCGTTTTAAATGCCACAACGACTGTACTTGTACAGAGACAAGAAGTTATGTCACTATGGAAAGTGATACATCAATTGAAAAAAAGTGCAGCAGCAGCTATTATAACAAATCCAAAAACTGACTTGAAAAAGACCTACCTGTATAATAACATTGAGAAAGCAATTATATTCACCCACTTCATTCTTCAGCCCAGCACCAATAGAAGTAGTTCCATTCACATTCTCAGTTGTTTCTTCCTCCAATGGACAACCCACACTATCTACTTGTGAAGTTCTCTGAGACGTTCCCAAACTGGAAACTGAAGGCACTTTCCTATGTGCTTGATATGTATCTGCAAAGTAGCATCTCTTCCAAGGTTAGAGAGTCATCAATGTTTCCATAATTCTGAAAAGAGGTTGTGAATCCAGAATTCCTTTCTTAAGCATGTTACCGAATGTGTGTACATGTATATATTCTAATTCTAAAATTCCAAAAAACTTTAAAACTAACATTCTAAGTTTTCAATAAGAAATTAAATTATTGAACAAATGAGTCGCACAACATTACCAAGAATTAAGAACTTTTTTTTCATTATGGTGTACACCAAAAAATCACAACCACACATCTATTAGAAATAAGAGGGGCCCACTTCAAATGAAAGAGAGAACTACCCAGAAACACAATCTGTCTCAGTGCCACGACTCCAAAATGAGTGAACGCACTCGCCTTGATGGAGAAATTTCTATCTTAAACTGAGAGTAAGAGTAATAGAACAGTGTCATTGTCAGAAAGCTAAAAGCAACTGACATAGGGAATGGCCGTTTGGGTTAAGAGTGAGAAGCAGTGAGGAACCAATGATGCACAGTCGAAGTAAGTTTTTATTTTATTTTATTTTGCTTCAAATCATCCATATTCAAATAAAGATTAGGAAACTCTATCTTCAAATAGAAATTGAAACTGATCTTGTTTAGGATTTTCCGATTTTTTAATCAAATTGTAGCCCAAGTCATACCAGCTATATCCCTAACCGAACCGGCAGGTAGCCAGGCCAAACCCATTTTTTTAAAAATGAGTACCCAGGTGTGTCGGGTATGTATATAGGCATATAGTTCACAAAGCTTGATAGTGTTATAGTGAATAAATGACAAACGCAACCTTTCAACATTTAGCCCAAACACAAACAATAGCTCTCTGATGCACCATCCGTGAGAGCAAATAGTATTACTTCATGTGATAATGCAGCAGCTAAGTTTATTAACAAGCAGAAGATATAAAATATAATTAGTCAAATCATTGAAATAGTTGGCAGTGGAATTTGAATGGAAGTTCACAGCATTATACCTTTACACAAGCAAGCCTATTCTTTGGCATAGAACAAAACATATTCAAACATACAATTGAATTGCCTCAACGACTCAGATCAGGCTGAAGATTTGTAGCACTTACTCAGGGAAAATATCTTCAATAATACGGGAGTACTGAAGACCCAGACCCAGTGCATCCTTTACTAAATATGAAAAGAGCAATATATTTAACTTTCCCATTTTACCCATCCTTTTATGGTTATTTTCCTCTACGTCCACACCTTTTCCTATTTTTAGTAAAGGAGTACATAATCTTGCAGTACCAAAGGTATGCTCCCTACTCAAGCTATTGAAATTACAAGTACAAATTGTAAATCAGATTCCATACTTGTTATGGATGCTTACTCCCTTCGTTGGTTTATTTCATTCAATAATTATAGTAATCTGAATTCTTATCCATCATGTTGTAAATGAACTATGCAATCAATAAGACTCATATCCTACAAAATGGTGGTCATAGGCTATTACTTGAATCTAGTTCAGATATTAACAAATATCTGCAATATGGTTTGATTTCATTGCTTTGGATTTAGGAAAGATGGAAAAGGAGAAAGGAAAACCATCACAGAAATCTGCATTCAAACAACCTTATTTCCTTAAGTAAGTCATTTGCAGTGAGTCCAATTTCCAAGAAAGTAAAGATATGGTAGTAAGTATAATAAAACAAATATTAGATGCATAAGACAATTGAAACCAGTCTATATAACAAGGGAGTTAAAAACAGTATACCTAGACTTTGGCGTACAGCTTTTTTAAGATCAGCTTGGAATCTTTCCTCCTCCTCATCTTCAACTTGCAACTCTTTCACCGTCTTTAATCCATTGTCTCCCCACGCTTGTCGCACATCAAAGTAGCAATATATTAGTTTGATATTTTGAGAAAATAGCTTCATAGGGTGCCTTTTATCAAAACATTGAAATATTAATCTGCATTTGATTTTGCATGCTATACATAAAAGTTTGAAAAACATCTACTGGAGGAGCCAAAGTGCAAAACATGAGGCTTAAATGAAGATATTGAGCCCCCAGTTCTACAAGCAAAATGAATGATAGTGAGCAACTAAAGCTCAAATGATAACGTAAGATGTAGTATAGTAATGATCTTAACAAGAGAAAGTCTTCCTCGGGGCATCTTAAAAATTATTGAATTAATGAATACTATTTGTTGGTCAAACCTATATAGCGCGTTAAGCGTAATTGTAAAATGGCAGAATTCCAGAGGGAAGAGGGGAGATAAAGAGAAGTGAATAAGAGAGTGATTAGAAGAAAGGAATTGCTTCCAATTCCATATAGCCCATTTTGTGACTTTTATAACAGAAGATAACAAGGATTTGAAATACTAAAAAGGTAATTGATATAAATATGCACTAATTGATATCAATATTTTATTAATAGAAGTTAACAAATGCTAATTAATACAAATCGTGACTAATTGATACCAATCAAATCTTTAACTGATGGAAGCAAGAAAATGATAATTGATACCACGAGAAGATCTCGGTGCATAACATAGTGCCATAAACTAGCAGCCAAAAGATAATTATGAGCCAAAGATTTTCTTTTTAAAGAATTACGAGTAACATCTGCTATAAAAATCCTAATAAGGTAAAATTGATATGCACCAGCATCACGGGAAAAGAATCTTATGGAAAGGTGAGAACTAACCATTGTTAGCATCTTGGTTGTTATAGACTTTAGCCTGCTCTCTTAAGTGATTATCAGTATGTGTAACCTCAATATTCTCTTTTTCCAATGCAACAGATTCCAACTTCCCATCAACCAAAGTGGAAGGATTCTTATGCCGTTTATGTTTTTTTCCTGCACGCCAATCAGACAACTGAACACCATTCTCCGTAACTACTCCATTAGCCAGATCTCCTGGAGAATAAAGAGAGTGATGAGAGCATCAACCAAAAGAATAGCTAAATACATAAAAAATGCAATTTAAGATACCTTTGAAATTGATTACCAACCTTGTTTAGCTTTCGAATGATGCATATAATGAATCTTGTCGGCAGCTAAATCAGCTGAAGATTTAATTGGCACCATGAAACCATTTGTTGTGGTAATAAGCACACCATCCTCATTGCTTGGGTGCACATTCTCCTTTGCCAACTCCTCCTGAAAAATTGAGCAAGTTCAGAGGTGTATTTCCAGCAATACCTAATTCATATCTGTAAAGTATCTCCCTTTTGGAAAATAGCCTTTAAAGGTTCACTTTTCCATGAAACATGAAATTATGACAAGAACCCAGAAATCATATCCCCTTACATAAAATAAGACAAAATCAAACGAGAGATTCATACCTGCATAGGTGGTCTTATATGTTCATGTAAATCTGGGCCATCAGCAACCACCTTCAACTGAGCATCCTGATGGTTGTCTGCTGCTTTCTCTAAATATGTCCCAGATGATTTCTTTTGTCGCTCAGCAAGGTGCTTCTGTTTAGCTTCATTTTCTATCCTTCGTTGAAATTCCAAAGTTTCTTCAAGCTTTTTTTCCTCCTCTTCTAGCTCAATTTTACGTCTAAATTCCTCTTCCTGCTGATCCAAGTCATCACCATCCATAGAAACAACAACCTCAGAACCTTGATAGTTGCTATCAGGTGAAACTGGATAAGAACTGCAGCAGATACACATCAAAAGCATTAATAAGATGTCACCATGTCTCAAAGACTAAATAAGAATAATAATAATAAAACAAAAAAAAATGCCAAAGCTTAAAAACAGAAACATATACTGACTCAGGAATTGTAGCTTGAAGCAAGAGCTGCTCATGACCACTTGTAACCTGCAAGAAAGAGAAACATTAGCCAGGCATCATGGAATATGTACCAATATAAACAAATAAAGTGTGCATGATGATCACCTTTAAATCTCTTGTTTTTCTATGATCTTTATTCTTCTTCTTATCTTTTGTCTTCTCCGTATGTCGTGTGTTCTCACTTGTCCCTTGAGCAATCTTCTTAGAATCAAGAGCAAGTTCAGCCAAAAATGCTTCTCTTGCAGCATCAGACTTCTCTGTCGCATCTTTCTCAGCCAAATCTTCCAAAAGAGCCTAAACAAGCAAAAGAAAGGCTTATATAGTTAAAAGAAAGGTGAGGCAACAGCACATGTTTCAGAAGTTTTAATACAAACCCTAAGATATAACTTCACAAGAGGCAATAATATTGCTCGATAATCATAAGCAGAAATAGGCCCAAGTTTGAGTTCCAATTGCTGCATCTCTGTAACATTTCTCATGATTCGTGCATCAATTTTGCTCAGCTGCATAGTAAGTGAAGTAGGTTAGAACAAAAAGGAACTAGGTCAACCTTGCACTTGTCATATAGTAGAGATGTGACAAGATTTAAATAAAAAAGTGACCTCTACAGATAAGTGCTCCTTCAGTTTCTGAATAGCAAGTTCTATACAGCCATCCATTTGATTCAAATATTCCTTCATTCTCCATTCATCTTCACCAGATTCCAAATCACATAGCTGAGAAGTCACACCAGCAAAAGTTTCTTCATAACCAAATTGATTAACATTCATTGCTTCAGCTTCTCGCAAAACATTTGATACAGCATCCAACTCAAACCTATTGCTAACATATGTCATATCAATCTCACTCTCAATGAGCTCATCTCTCCGTTTTCTTAAGACGGACTCATAGCTTCGCTGGACAAATTCGCCAATGTTTTCCCTCTTCTTACCTTCCTCAAGACAAAGATCCTCTACTGCCTGCAGAGCTTCTTCATAAGTTACCCGATCATATTTCTTCTCACAGAGGCTCTGTAAGTGATAAAACTCCTTCTCGAGCAACTGGACAATTTCCATTCCTTGATGTCTTCTATCTTCTCTTGCACGCATCCATGATGTCAATTGATCCCCGCTAGGTGAAACTGAAAATATCCAGGATAGCAAAGCATCGGTGTTGTGTGAAACCCTGTCAGGAGAAGCTGAGGCAGTTGCATCATCCAAGACAGCTCCCTGAGCTGTACCAGACGTGTCATGTGTTGGCAATAAACACTCATCCAGAAGGAGGCAGGATGCATCTCCATTGAGAACAATCTTCTCTTTGATCTCAGGACCTTGATTAGTATTGTTCAAATCATCCATGGGACTACTGCTTCTGTCAGTATATCTACCCAAACCACAGGCATGAGATAATTCCTGTAAAAATTGGATAATTTTCTTAAGCTGGGCTGCATCCAGAAAGCATATGCACATTGGTGTTTGGTCCACACCATGGTTAAGGAGTTGAGAACCACCAGCAAAGCCCTGTATCTCATCCATAGTAAATTGGATGACCTTGTTAAGATGATTAGCAGCAAGATACTTGTGTTTAATAAGCATCTCAAATACTGCACGAATTTTCCCAAGAAGTTTTGCACGCTCAGAGTCATCAGATATTGGCCAACTAACAGCAAGGGGATATGCTACAGATACTTGGACTTCAACACCACCTCCAATATCACTTTCAGCAATTTTACAGTAGTTACTGCTTTTTGTTGTACAACTATGAAGATTATACGTTGTAATTCCGTTATCATGGTAAGAATCGCTTGGGTCTTTAAAACAATTAATGTACTCCTCTCCATGATGACCCAAGTAGGAATCCTCAGAGAAAGAAGGATCTCTGGATTTTGCTCTGTTTTCAAGCATTTTAACAGCTGCCGAGACATCCAGTGGCTTCCAAGAACAATTAAGAATCATCTCAGTCCATTCACTGTCAACATTCTGTGGCAAAAGCCTCTGCATTTTGGGCAAGAGATTCCCCAGGTGTTCCTGCACAACATGCTGCCCGTGAGATTCCGAATTCGAAAATTTCTCATCACATCGGCAGCAAAGCCAGAAGTTCCATGTTTTATTGGCCTCGGCATATGACAAAGCCTCTGATAAAACCTCGTTAGGCAGAGTATCCTTCGAAGACCCAAAGTGGGACTTGAGATCACAAACTCTAATACTAAGCAAGTCCTTCTTCATATCCATACTCATCACATTCCAATAAGAGCTTACCCAATCCTTCCTTTCAGCTGAAGACCCATTCTTTCTCATATGTCCATACTTCCTCCTATGACCAGCTCCTGAAGAAGACGAATCCAATGTCCTTTCATCCCTATCTCCTTCACTCTGAACTTGTGGTGACTCTGACTTGTGCTGCAACAACCTCGCAGCAGCAACTCGAACTTCAATTTCTTTCCTCCTCTCTTCGGGGGTTTTGGTGACCTTCTTGATCTCATTAGGCCTTCTGCTTTGAACCAACCTCACTTCCATAGGGTCCTCAGTGGACCTCCTTATCGGAATCAACCGAAACCTCTCCTCCCCATTTCCCAAGTTCTTCATCCAACTCGATAACGAAGCAATGTTGGCCTTCTGAATCAGCTGCCGAAGCTCGTTCTGCACGTGCACCACACGTGCTTCCGGAGTTGATATCTTCTGCTGACTCTCATCCTGCAAGCTCTCCTTAGCAGGATCATTAGGATTCTCAACCGCCAACGCCCTCTCGCACTCCTGCACAACCTCCTCAAATTCCTTCCCTTCGCTTGCAGTGTCGAAAAGCAAATTCGCATAGAATTGCGAAAACTCGATCGAATTCGGGGACAGTTCCGTCGCTTTCCTTGCACACTCAACGGCGTTCCTCATATGCCTCTGCTTCGAGCTCGGGTCGTCGACAATCGCAGCCACTCTGACGCACACTGTGCCGTGAACTCGGTGAGCGAAGCCCAACTGAGGAGAACTCTCGTGCCTGGAGCAGCAATCCTTCAACAGCTTCAGCGCCCTAGAGTGATTTCCGCGCCGGAGCGCCGTTAGGGCTCGCTCGCATTCCTGCTTGATTGCGGAGTTAGCCGAAGCATCAGATTGAGAGGTCGTGAGTTCGATCTTATCGATACCGTGATCGGAAACCGCGCATGACTCCGGTTCCGCCGAAATGATTTTGCCGTTGGACAATTTCCCGTTAGTCGGTGGTGACACCGGAGAAGCCGCCGCCGCCGTCGCAGCAGATTGTTTCGAGCGTGTAGCAGGGTTTCGCTTTTTATGCCCCATCGAATTCAATTAATTGAGTTCGCACGAATCAGAATCACGTGCATATATATGTGTGTTTTTGAATCTACCAGTGTGCATGCGAGTATATTTATAGAGAGAGAAATAAAAAGGTGTGAGGAATAAATGAGATTGGGGAAGAGAGAGAGAAGAGAGAGAAAGAGAGGGTAACTCGAAATTGTAGAGAGAGATGGGAGTGGTGCCGCCGACGACGGTGACTACGACGGAGAACGATCGGCGGCGAAATCTAAGAAGGTAGTGGAAATTGCGTAGTTGGGGGTAACCTGTGAACAGGTACCTAACCCCACGCACACACCAACAACAAATACTAGAAGGGTGCGGTTTGATGAAACGAATGTGACTGTGAAATTATGATTTTTTTATAAACAATATCCGAATTATACTCATACCAAACATTGTAAGTATATCTTAATTTTAAATTTAAATTTGAATGGAAGTTTGCATTTTTGTTTCTTCTATCTGCTCTGATTCTGATATCGCCCCTAGTAAATGCTAATAATTGAAATTATGAAACACAAATAGCACCCAAGTTATTTTGGGTTATCTTTTCAATATATATTTTTTATCCATACTTACTACTATTTTAAATAAAAATTGGTTTATAACGTTTATTATTCTTTATTTGTCGTTATGATTTTAGCTAACATTGTCCATTTGTCCTCCTTACTTTGCCAGCTTAATATATAAAATCTTCGTCTCACACATGAAAACTTTGTTGATGTGTTATTTTTTCCTTCAATTTTAGTTTTATGTTGACACCTAAAATCAATTTGAAATGTTTTTTTTTAGTAACTTTTAAAATTTGAATTTTAAACTACATGGATAGAAAAAGAGTTGGTAGCAAATAATTATATTAATATTCCACCACTTTCTGCATAGAAAATTGTTAATCTATTTATACAAAAAAAAAAATTATTAACCTATTAAAAGTATTTATTATTATGTTTATTAGAATTAATTATTGGTATACAAAAAATGAGTTTAAAAAACCACCTTAGTTTGAGTATAAATAGGATATGTGTTAGTGCAGTTTCTGTGCACATATTTTTTTTACTTTTATCTGTTTATCTTCTTCATCTTCTCAAGTTATTCTTTGCATAATTTTACCCATTATAGGTACGTTTATAGTTTTCTACTTCATGTTTGTTGATATTCCATGTTCATTATTCTGTACTTCATTGAGTGAATTGTTTATATTATTTTTATATTCTATATTAATATAATATAAGAGCAATTTTTTGTTAAATTAGTTTTGAAGTTGAAATTGGGGACACCTTGCTGGACAAAGGAAATGTGTGACTAACGAAGATATTATCCTGTGAAAAGTCCTGGGAAGAAGTATGAATTTATTGTGTTTGTACGAGATGTATTTGGTGTTTGTGTGCGATGAGGATGAAAGCAGTGGCGGACACAAAAAAATTACATGAAAGGAGGCGAAAATTTTAACAAATTTAATTAAAAATTTTAAATAAAATATAATTTAACAAGAATTTATTATTTCATTGCCATGTGCCATATCAACAATGAAAAGTAGGAGAATCACAATCTTTAACCAAAAAACATGTACAGCGGTTTCAAGAGATGCACCCATTAAATAATTTTAATAACAAATAAAATAACATGACTAAAACAAATCCAAATAGAGGGGGAAGCTCGTAGAACTCAAATTAGACATGCACCTCAAACTAACATTATAAAATTAACATTATAAAGTTCCATAATGCCCACATCACTACAGACCCATCTACTTCAATTATCAAGCACCATAAAGCCAAATAAATAAATTCCAAAAATTATTGCAAACTATAATTATTTTATACCCATTTTTTTCTTTCACTTTCGGTTGGTTTTTGAGCATTCAAACAGCATGAAACTACAAAAAGATCAAAACTTTACAAAGAGAAAGTGAAAATACTCACAATAGGAAAATAGGTATCAAGCTTCTTTCTCATGCTAACAAATTTTGGGTATCAAACAAAGCAAAAGAAGGAGACTCAGAAAGTGAAATCGAAAGCTTTGAACAAAAACATTGTACCAATCATCAACAAGATGAAATCAATGCAACACATTTCAGATCCAAAGGGCACACAATGCTAGTTTTGTTAAAATAACCCACCAGTTATGAAAAATGAAATATACTATGTAATTTTTTGAGGATGTAGACATTTTTTTTTAAATTTTAGAGGGGGGCGGCCGCCCATGCACGCCCCCCATGTGGGTCCGCCCTTGGATGAAAGGGTGCTGGGGATGCAACTCGCACCAGACGTGTGTCCTTACTGTGGAGGGATGGTGGAAGCCATTGACGAGAGGCGTTGGAGGTTCCGTTTTCTACCATTGTGCTATAAGATAAAGCGCAGATACTACTGCACCATCTGCAGCAGGCGACTAGAGGTTTTGTAAAGTAGTAATCATAGGTGCATCATGCAAGATCTATTTCTTTTTTTGCAAATCTTCTTCTCATGATCTGTGTACATCAATTAGCGAATGCTATTAATTATGAAGATAAGAAGAAAAAAACATGCATTAGTACATGTAGGGCATGTTACAGTGTGTTTATTTTAGGGTTATATGCTTAAATAAAATGCTGACAGTTGGAGGCGACAAAATGGGCTTGGCCCCCCGCCTGCCAAACAGACGGGTTAGCCCGCCAACATATGGTTATTGTCTAACTATAGAAAACATAAATACATAGTAATTTAGATGCAACTATAAGAACTTTTTTGTGTAGATAGATATAAAAACCCATTACATGCTTATATAAAATGCTGACAGTTATATGTTGTAACATGGGCTCGGCCCAGAAAGCCGGCCCACCCAGGCCGTAAACACGTATTTTTTTATCTATTCTTATGTTTATTGTATAACTATAGAAAACATATATAGATAGTAATCTAGACACAACTATAAGAACATTTTTGTGTGGATAAATATAAAAACCTATTATATGCTGATATAAAATATTGAAAATTAGATGCAGCAAAATGGGCTCGCCCTCACCTACCTGTCAAACTGGCAGGTTTGCCCGCTAACACAATCTTTTTCTTATATTTACTATCTAATAAATTCGTTTTTGTGTGGCTAAAATCATTGGATTTATTGTTGTAAATATTTCAGAAACAATTATCTAAAAAAATTGAACAATTAGATTGTGATAAATGAAAGTTCATTGCTGAGAAATAAGACAAGCTAATACAATTACATTTGCATTTTATATCAAAGGCTAAAAAAAGCCTTTGCGGAGTTTGGTGGATAGTCGAATAATCACTAAGCCCACAGGTACAGAACTTTATACATGGAGTCAAGTTTCATTTGAACTAAAAAAAAACCATTCTTAATAATTACTCAATTAAAAGGAAAGGTTATTCAATGTTTTGCATTATATCATTATTTTAATGTTATTTATGATTTGTTGTTTTCAACCAGTGAGTAGTTGGCTTTTCATATTTTTCATCAAATTATTATTGGTAGAAATATATATATATATATATATATATATATATATATATATATATAAAAATAGTATTTTTTATTTCTTTATTTTTATTTTTTTAACCTTTTCGTATCTTTTATTAGGGTTCATGTACCACCGATCCCAATTAATTTGGGATAAATGTGTAGTTGATGTTGATGATGTATTATTGGTAAAGTTGAAGTGTTATTAAGATTAAATACGATAAATTAAATATATGCTTATATATATATATATATATATATATGTTACTTTTGTGAATAATTATTTATACTTTTGCAATTAAGCTAATGAATGGTTTTTTATATTACCACATTCAACTTTAACTATAAATTATTTGTTAGAATATTGAACATATTAACTCATATTTGTTAACTCTTTATCTAATATATATGTCACAAATACATATACCTCAAAATCGATTTAGAGGCAACAATAGAAAATATAGATAGATTACAATATCTCCAAAAAAAATAGAAAACATAGATAGATAGTAATCTAGACGCTAACTATTTTTTGTATGGATAAATATAAAAACCAATTACATGCTGATATTAAATGCTGACAGTTAGAGGTGATGAAATGGATTCGGTCCGGCAGGCTGGCTCTCCCGGCCCGCCAACACATTTTTTTATATATACATTTACTGCCTCAGAAACCCGTCTTTGTGTGGTTAAGATCATTGGATTTACTCTTATAAATATTTCAGAAACAAGCATCTAAACACAATTTCTTTTTTTTCCCCGCACAGTCATTTTGAGAAATATGGTGAGATAACAAATTTATATATGCTAAAGGTATTATCCTCCCTTTGATAGTCATTCATGTAAAATCAATATGCAATTGCTATGTATTTATGTGTGTTGTTAGATTTAAAAATAGCACACTGTTGATTGCAGTTTGTAGTTATACAGCATGAGTGTATATTTATGCATGATATATGCATGCTTATTTATTTGACACTTTTATTTATAGATTGTTTATCATTTATTTCCAGCAGGAGCAAGGATCAAAAGTGCATCACGAAATGAGTTTTATCACTTTTGCAAGTGCAGGTTGGGCCATCTGCATTATTACCTTGATGTCAAAGACAAGTTTAAAATTTTTCTTCTTCATGTATTGCATGATTATCTGAATTTGATTGGCTATTATCATATAGTACATGTACAAAAAGTTTGAGTTAAGTACTCCATAGTATTTATTTAAATAAAATACAGAGAAATATTTTTGCAATTTGCGTTATTTTTTACGAGACAAACAATTTGATTTTTTTCTATATATATCGCACGGGTCTAGTTAAAGTTAAACATCATTCATATCTTCGTTAAATTAATGACTCACTTTTGAAACCACACTAACATATAGTTTATTATATTTAAAGGAAAGTTTCTTCTGGGCCTATTAAAAAATATATCCCACTTTTGTCCCTTATAAAAAAAATTCATATTAATCATTTTTTTTGAGACTAAATTGGATCTTTATTGAATTTCTGAGGGATCACATTTTCAAAAAACTGAATTATAGAGGGACCACAAGTTGACTTTTGTTTTTTTGTAAGGAACGAAAGTGTGGACCGTATTTTTTGTTAGGGACTTTATTCTTATATTTATATTATCTTTATTTTTTAATTATAGCTAATTTACTGTTATTTTTTATATTTTTATATTCTAATTCTGCATATCCACTTATGGAAACAAGAAAGAATTTATTAGAGTGAAAACACATTTAACAAACCGATTTTATTTTTTTCCTCCTTTAACCCAAGTATAATTAGAGAAATTCTTTGTTCTCAGACAAAACAAATATCTTACAATATGTCTCATACGAGTTTTATAGGTTATTAATATCTTTTATTTTAATTATAATTGTAATGCATAACACGCCATTTAATAATATCGAGCACGATATTTTTATTACTATGATAACATTAACTGAATTTCTTGTATAATTAGCAAATTACTGACAATTTCGTTGATTGCATAAATATTATAAGTTCAAGAAAAATTTTAAAATTATAAATTAAAAAATTAAAATTATGAGAGGTGTATACATAATTAATTAAAATAAAATCTAAAACTGTATATATATTTTTTTGTAGTGTAAAACTATATATTAAAATTAAAACAAAGATATACGAGACTAGTTCTAAGGAATTTGAATTTAAATTTAGAAAAAAAGAGAATTAAAGAATAACGTGTATTTTCCTCTCATAATAAGGAGAATAAAAGATTACCAAAAAAAAAGGAGAATAAAAGAATATATAAAAGAGTGCAATAGTTGAAATTTGAACATAAAGAGCAATTTTTATTAAAAATTAATTTTGAAAGGAATAAATTTGAGAGTATGACGAGTAGACGAGATTTGTGGAAAAAATTACCATGAAAAATTGAAAATAATTAATTTTACAGTATAAAGAATTGAGATTTGGATAAATTAATTAATTAATTAAATTCTTCCAATTAATGTAAAAAATATTTAATGCTTTTGTGATTTCAATATAATAAATATTCTATTTTTATTTAATACTTTCTATTATTTTCTTCTTCTTCTTTTTTTGGTAAGGTATTATTTTCTTCTTAATTAACATAGAAAGGTACTTTTTCCAGCAAGTCTCTTAACAAATAATTCAGAATTAGACTTTTTATATTTTGGTTTAATTAAGGAAAAAATTAAAAAATCTCAAAGTGGTTTAACTTTTATCATCTATCCTTTGTGTTTTGTTTTTAATCTTTTGCTTTCTAATAATTTTTTCCATCAAAATTCACATTTGATGCCATCAAAAATTAGGTTAATATGTCAATTGCACCTGTGAATAAAATAAACTAAAAAGTGAAACAAGTAATTAAATACAATGCACTAAATAATAAAAGATTAAAAGGGATGGCAAAATGGGCTGAGCCCGCAAGCCCGCCGGGCTCGGCCCGCCGCGGGGCGGGCTAGCCCGCCAAACCCCCTTTTTTTTTTACGTTACCCAATTGTTATGTAGCTTCATGCCTTAGATTTTTCTCCATGCAAGTGGCTTTTTCGAATTGTTGTGGACTGCTCATACAACACTTGCTACTTGTTTTGTTACTCTGTTTTACCTTGATATGATTTTATTTTTTATTATTATTTTTGGATTGAAAGATGCATATTTATATGTAGATTATTAACATTGACCTTCTTGGTTTCATAAGCACATTAGGATTTTATACATATTTTTTTATGTGTTTTTATTCAGAATTTAATTTTTTGTAAAATGGATCGGGTTGCTCAATTCAACTCATTTTATCAAAATGGGCCGGAACGGGCCAATGACGGATTGGGACGGGGCAAGCTAGCCCATATTGCAAGCCCTAGATTAAACTAGTGAAAGTTTCTAAACTTTTCATTAAATAAAACTCAAGTTGATTAAGACTATACACTTTAGATTTAAATAAAATTCTTTTAAATATAACAAATTCTTGTCGCCTGCACTCTCTTTATTTTCTCATTAGATTTGACAATTCTACACTTTGTTTTATATGTTTGTGTGATATCTAGGGTTGTAAATGAGCTAGGCCGGCCTACATAGGCCTACGGTCTGGCCTATGAAAAGCCTAACCCGACCCGGCCTTCGAAGTACTTAGACCAGGTAAAAAGGCTTGTACGCGAGCTTATTTAAAAACAAGGCCGTAGGCTGAATTAAAAAAACCTGGTCTTTTAGCCCGTAGGCTAGCCTGTTTCAATTTTAAAATAATTTTTTTATATAATATTATTTATATTCTAAAAATTATTTTTTATATAATATTATCATGCTAATTTAGTCGAGGAGACTGTCGAAGCATTAATTTGTAGTGGAGATTGGTTATGAAATAAATATGATTTGAAGAAAAAAAAAACAGAAGGTATAAATTGCTTCTTTAACAACTCATTTGAAAATGTTTATATATTGCAATTCATAATGTAAACATAGTAAAATGCATAACTAATTTGATTTTCTGATTTTTTACTTGCAGGTTCGAAAATATAGTGGGAATAATCAAGCTGAAAGGCTCACTTGAAGATTGTGATGTGACAAGAAAAATTCAATCTTTGTTATCATGAATTTTTATAATCTGTATTCTTGTTAAAAAAAATTTGTCATAGACTTTTTATAATTTGGACCCATGCTGGAAATATTGTTTAATTAATGAGATTTTTTTTATTTATAATATGGTAGGCCTAAATGGCCTCATAGGCCATGTAGGTCTTTTCTTTGTAAGTAAAACTCAGGTTGACCTTAAGAAGCCTTCGATAGGCTTTAGATTTAAATAAAACCATTTTATTATGCAGGCTTGTCGCCTGCAAGGCCTTTAAAGCCTTACCTGCAATTCTACCTGTTTACACCCCTAGTGATATCCATTTAATTTCACTTCCAACCACCGTTATTTTATTTTATTTTTTTATAACCAACCACCATTATTTGAATACTCAAACACGCATTAGTACCAGAAATTGCTATAAAATATTGTAATAAAACACAGCATATTTCATTGCCGCGTGCTCTAACCTATTTCATATTGAGCATGACTTTCATAACATGAAATTTATGTATCTTATATCATCATAACAAAAAAATAGCAAATGGACTCAAATTTCTATGCGAGATTAATTAATTTATAATTCACATTTATTAATTGTGTCTATATTTATCTTTCTCATGAATATCATTCCAATATCTACATTCAATCTAGCCAAATGAGACATGTAGGTAGCTGGCGGACCCAAAAAAAATTATAATATGTTGTGAGTAAAAAGGAATTTGTGGAAGATTATGGAAAAAGAATAAATAAGATAAAGATTATCTTATTTCAAATTTAACTAGGAGTGTAAAGAATAAAGATTATCCTTATCAGTGTTTAAATTGAAATTGTTGTTATTATTGAACCTCCATTTAATGCTTTATTGTCCATGCTTCAAGTTGAAAGGGCTCTTGCGTGAGGGGGAGTGTTAGAGAATAATATAAACCGTTAAAAAGATCCTCACCCATCACCTTAAGGTTTTGCTTTGAAATGGTTCTTAACATAATAAAAGGCAATGTTTTTTTAAATTATAAATATTATTGAGACTAATATGAGATATTAATTATTATAAATATTTTTAAGGGAGTGACTAATAAACAATACAAATAATTTATTATAATTAAAAAATATTATAATATATATAAAATAAAATAATAAATTAAAATTTAGGGGTCCCATCCTCAGTCCCCCCTGCAGGCATCCCTGTGTTGGAAATTGTTCCTCCTTAATGCTTGGCTCAAGTACCAAGAGGTTGGAACTCTCTACTTTTGGTGCAAGACTCAAGGGACACATCCTTTGAGTGGTCCATCTCCCTCCCCTATATAAGCATGTAGTGTGTGAGGTTGAGTGATATGAGAAAAATTTGAGAGAAAATTATTTAATTGTTTGAGCAATGTTTTACGTGTTGCATTTGGGAGATCTCTAGAGAGAGTTTGAATGAAACATCTCTAGGGTAATTTGATTATCACTATCGTTGGAGAGGTTGAGTTAACCACCACATTGGTGTATTTGATTCTTGTAACCATTATCTTCATAGTGGATTTTTTGATCTGGACTAGGTCCCGTGAGTTTTTACTTCTTCATTGGAGAAGATTTTCCCACGTTAAAATCTGGTTGTGTTCTTCTTCTCTCTCCTATTTGTTTTTGGTTTATTCGATGCGCTGTCTGACCTGGTGATATTCAGGCCAAGGTACTGCCGAGATCCGGATCTTGTTGATTGACTTCCGCACAAAAGGTCTCCTAGCCGAGTTTGAGGGAACCGAGTTCCCAACACCCTGCTCCCTCGTGTCATTATATTATATGCTTTCGTTACTTTTATAATCCCAAAAAAGGGATATCCTTCGTGGGGTGTTTGGGACCCAAATTTTTTTTTATTTTCCTTGGAAAGCTGGGTGCGGATAATTTGAAGTCTACATTTGGTAGCAAAATGAAAACACTTTTTCAAATAACATATTTGTGTGTAATCTAAAGTTAACGTGTAAAAGATGATATGGACTCCGTCTTCATGCAAATTTCTCCAAATATTAGTTGGTACACGGTTTTGTCCGGGAATTGAAAAAAATTCCAAAACATTATGGACAAAAATAACCCTGCTTTTAGATGTACTATTTGTAAACAAAAGGTAAACTAGGGGTTATTTTGGTAAAATAACCTCATATTCCCACTAATATTTAACAATCAACCAATTACACACTCAATAATTTTAACCATAAATTCCCTGGAAAATTTTGTCATACCAAACGCATTTTACTAACATTCCAGTAAAAATATATTTCTTACTATATTCCGGTAATAATTATTTTCGGGATAAATAAAAATTTCTCTTATACCGAGCGCCCCCTTAACAAAATTTCATTTTCCAATAAGTTCTTATTTTGTAGCTCAGTGCTAAAATTAAGATTTTTACTATAGTTATTAATACGCACCAAGTTAAAAACAATTGTAAATATCGTAAGAGAATTAAGAATTTATATAGATAAACAAAGAGGAAATTAAAAATGAGAATTCCATGTAGTCATAATATATTTTAACCTAATCATCCTTGGCTGCTTCTTCTTCTTCCTCCTGATCCTGTTCTTGCAGGTCTGCGAGAGAGAGGCTCAAATGGAACTTTGCAATTCTGTTTCATCTCTCTCCTCTGATTCTGATATCACCAGTGATGAATAATAATAACTGAAATCATGAAACACAACAAGCATTCTTGTTATATCGGGTTTCTGTACAATATTTTTTTTCATCCGTGTATATTACTATTTTTAAAAAATATCACTGATTTATAACTTTTATTTTTCGTTATTTGTCGTTATGGTTTTAGCCAATATGGTTCTCCTTACTTGCCATTAAAAATTAAACATGATATCATCTTTGAAGTAACGACTCACTGTTGAAATCACACTAACCTATAGTTTATTATGTTTATAGAATTTTATTTTTTAATTATAGCCAATTTACTCTTAT